>CAXKWD010000006.1:33899931-33990155 GCA_964059195.1 Ectobius pallidus
GTCTAATCTATTATGACAGAAGAATCAGGATTATATCGTGAAAATACGTTACAATCCATATTAAACGGTACGATACGATAGGGGCGTTAGAGCACACTCTATGAAGTTCTTACTTATTTGCAGCTTGAGCAATATGTTAAGTATGCTGAAATTCAAGTTTTGGAGGAGTTGTTTATAACTTCAAAAGTCCAAATCTTACGGGATGCTATTGACGATCACAATGAGGCTGATTTCAGTACGACATACACTCTTTTAGAATGTGATCTGGAAAATGCAAATTTCTTTAAAAGTTTCAATGATTTCATGGCACCCAGAAGCGCTAATAACGATACATTGCAGTACTAAGCTTATATGGAATACTGTGAATTGGTTGGAATACTGTTCGACTCGTTGAAAGCCGACAGAGATTACAATTTTGAACTCCATATTGCATCTGTAAGAAAAATGTTTTCGTACTTTTTTTCTATGAACCACAACTATGCTCCTGGTATCACGATGTAGGCCTACTTACAAGACATGCTTTAACTTCCAGATGGCGTGAAAACTGATCTTGAAAGGGGTATGTTGTCAGTCAAGAAGAGTTCAGGATCATTATAGCTACTGAGCAATCACAGATAAGTTTATCAGCGGTCAGTGGTGGATTGATTGGGATAAAAAAAATAAGATGCAATGGGGAAATGGATAGTTCTGCATCCAACAAAGAGTGCTATTCACAATGTACTCCTGGAATTTTTGTGACATGAACAATGATCCTACAGGAGCAGCCGAGGATTCATTCACGCATAATGAATGGAGTCCCTCTAGAATAAAGAGAGATGAGGCTGATTTAAAGAGTTTAGTTAGGAGCCTGTCAGAAAAAAGAAACATATTTACAGAAAAAGACGAATAAATTGGTAAACGAAAATGTACCATCTTGTATTTTGAAGTTTGAAGAACATGGAGAAAATCTTCATGAAGAATTATTTTATTTATGCTTTAGGAAAAATAAAAAAATCTCTTCGACCATATGAAGAGGGCAAGCTTTCGGAACTTAAAATACGCTCCTGAGCAGAAAGATACAAACTGCCAAAAAGGTACAGGCAAGGAACTTCAGAAATCTAAAGAATCTCTTGACATCCATAAGATTGTATCGATTCAACGTGAATATGACCCGAAGTCTATTGGTAGACATGAACTAGCAGAATATCCTCGTGCCTTGACTGATGTGCATGGGTTCATGAAAAAACCTGATAAGCTCGTTCTTATGAATGTTATTGACAATGAAGTTAGTTGCGCTTATGATGTAGACTACGGTCTTTCGTCAAGTCATTGTATGATTCATATATTTGACTGGATGGCTCTTGTGTTCATCATTCAACTACGTAAATACGTTTGGGGACTTCACAGGAGCTTTCTACAAGTACATAATTTCTTTCTATTCCAGACCTAACGTACAAAGAATTTACTCCTTTTCGATAGATATAGTGAAATTTCTATGAATAATATGGAAGCGAAAAATATGCAAAAGGTTCCAGTCCTGTACAACTCAAAATCTTGGGACCATCCACTCACATACCTAAAATTATCAAGAATTTTATATGTTGCTCTTCAAATAAACAAGAACTTGTAAGATTCCTGTGCAAAAGTGCAAATCACTATGTTAAACTGAATGAAAATCAAGGTTTGGTGATATTTGGAAGATTTGATGACGAAACTAAATGTTTCAAAATCCAGGGAGCCGTGACTTCAGAGGTATTGGATCTAAGATGAAATCATACTGAAGCAGACACCAGAATATACGTGCGTGCTTTTCATGCTGTACAACCTGGATCAGAGCTAATGATTCATAGTTCAGAGAGGCCTACTGATATTTTTGTTTTGGCAATTCATTTCTGGCCAAAATTTAAAAATTATAACTGCTCGGGTCTATGGATGAAAGTTACATCTAACAAATTAAGAATAATAAGTCACCATTTAGTATCTGACTCTTTGGGAGAAAACAATTATTAATGTCCTACCAGCACTACACACTTTTACTTGTTGCGACACAAGCAAAATATCTTCAAAGAGAGAGGCCTACAATGAAATTAAACAACCTTACGCACAAAACGTCCTTAAGCCATTGGGAAATGGACTACCTCTCCCTCACTCACAGTCAACAGCTCTGGAACAACTATATTTAAAACTAATAAATAAACCAGGACTAACAGCAGATGAAGCACGTTATATATCCATATCTCGGACTGTGAGACTGGTTTGTCATTAGACAGAATTCCATGCCCTACAGATACTTTACATCAACATGCTTTACGTGCATCAGCCCAAATATACATATGGAAGAACGCTTTCAACCCCTTGTGCGAGCCATTAGATTTGACGGAATTTGGTTATGAAAAAAATAGCAATGAACTTCTACCAAAGTATGTCACAAAAAAAGGCAGTGCCTGGTTACATAGTACCACCGTGCAATTGTAGGTCTCGCTGTACGATATTTAGTTGAAGCTGTAAAAAAGAAGCAAATGAACTGAATACCACTATATGTAGGCTATGTATTGTTGAGGACTGCAAACATGTATTTTATATTTGAAACTGAATAAAAAATATATGTATGTACTAGGAATGCATGTAATAAACGTAAAAAGTTGTTAAACCAATTGTAAATAGTTTCATTTTTCAGTATACCCTTTCTATGAATATTAAAAAAAACACTTTGCACCTAAATAACTTTCAAAGGGTAGAAGATATAAAAAATGTGTAATAACATGTTTGGTTATATTTTTAATTTCCTTTCATTTAAAAAAAAAGAACGGAAAGATTGGACCAGGGATCACGGAGATAATGGTGTAAACATGATGTGGCTCATCCGCCATCTTTAATGGCGGGTCAAGATGTCCTCGACCACAATATTTGGTGGCAACCTGCATTTCTACATACTGTAAGGTGTCATAATTAAGAATCCAAAAAGAAACTGCGTCCGAAAAGTTTTGCATACTCGTGCGCCAGTACGGCCTGGTCTAAGTTTTGTTTTCTTTTTTAATATAGGTGTATTTCTTACGGAATGTTTAATTCATGACTTTGAATTATTACAGCTAAAATTAATAATATAATTTACTTTTAATGGCCGAGTGCAGGGTATTTCATACCCCCCCCCCCACACCCCGATCTGTGGTCATGAGCTCTCTAACTACTTTTTAACTAATGTTGTCGGGACCGCGAGGAAGATTTGCTTAAATTTACCCACGTCGAGTTTATAATTTATAGAAGGCTTATAGTAACTTTGCCTATGCCAAAAGAGTGCAGTTCTTTACCCTTGTGTTCCTGATATCACTCGTAAAGCACACTTTGTGCGCATGCCAATGCGCGCTCACATACTGCCACCCACACTCCTCAAACTATTGCGAAACTGGGTTTTGAGATGTTAACCCCTTGACCAGGAAACTGACTTGTTACGAGTATTAACTAAGAACATTAATGTATATAACCCCAAGCATATGTTCATTCATTTTTTCACTTGCAAGAGATTATAAAAATCGCCTTTACCTCTATCAAACCCATGAACAAACTAAAAAAATATTTCGCAAATGAATCTGGTTGGCATTAATGAACAATCTACATAAAATATAATCACTGTATTTTGGATTGCGTAGAAACCTAACAAGATATGCACAGTACTGCATCAGATATTTGTTCAGATCGATGCAGTAGAATATTTTACTCTTATAGGCTTAACCTCTGGTTAATATTAGATCAATTTATGACAATCATATTATCAAACAGAGCTGCAATATTTGCTGAATTTCTCGGTATACCCAGCAGTTTTTTTTCAATACCTCTAGCCCTTATTCTACTTAAATTTTCCAAAGCTTCCCCCATAATTCAGCAGCATATAATATTTTTGATTCCACTATTGTTCTAATAATATTATTCAAATTAACAATTTTTATGTTTCCTAACTTGGTTAGGCAATTATTTATGTTACATAACGGCACATACCCTTGGTTTTTCATTAATCTTATGTGTTCGTTCGGATTGTTTTTACTTCGTAGTAAAACTCCCAAATAACTTATTTAAATTTATCAACAACTTCAATCTTTTCTCCGTTCTTAAACCAATTCTCTTCCTTGCTTCTCATCTCTCGTTTTTCGCAAACCATGATTTTTGTTTTCTTTATGTTTATTTTTAAATTCCACTTAATCCTATAATTTAACGCCTCATTCAATGCTCTTTGTAGACCTACAGCTGTCACCGATCCAATTGCAATGTAATCAGCATGTAGGATCGCTATTACCTCCTTACCTTGCATTATAATGAGACTCTTTCTTACCTAGAACACTCACTACATCATTAAGAAAATCATGTGAACTGATATAACAAAGTGTCAGAATGCTTTTGTTGAATCAATTATAGTTGCAATTATGATAGGCCTATGCAGAAAATAAGTTTTTAATCAGATTAAAATCGACCAGCGTCAGCAGAACTACAGATTTGTGATATCTTAACAATCGCGCACTCACATAAAATAAAAAATAAAACTATAAAATCCATGTCAAAGCGGCCGGCTCCGCGATTTGATCCATGGACCTCCAGAATACGAGTATTATTCCGGTACCAGTCAACCAATTTGATCCAATAGGCCTATCAACAGACGTCTTTCCATATACATTATAAATGCGTATACCAAGTTTCAAGAAAATCCGAAAAGCGTATTTGAGTTATGGCGCCTTTAAAATAGACACTAAATTGGGTTTTACTCCGGTACCAGTCAACCGATTTGGTCCAATATCAATAGGGTTCATTCCATAGACATTATAAATGCGTATATTAAGTTTCATTAAAATCCGATGAAGCCTATTCGAGTTATCGTGCGTACAGACACACGGATGGACAGACGGACAGATATTTTCCCGTCCCCCACACAATCTCATAAAGTACCATACTAGCACTTAATAAACAAATAAAATAATAGCGGAGTTTGTTTACTGTCTTGTTTTACCCCTCTATTATTCATGATGCATTTAGAAACTTCTCCATTAGATAATTTTATACTAAATTCTGTCTTACTGTAAATTGTTTTAACATAACTTGTAAATTAGTAGTTACTCCCAGTTTCTCCATTTTATACCATAAATTTTATCTACATACAATCTCCCCTATATTGGAATAGATATCAATAAATTACCTTTTAAAATGACCAAATATACATGACATGTAAAGGTATTTTTTTGGGAGAAAGTTTCGGAACTAATATATTATAATCCTGTAACATTACAGATATATATATTGGAATAAATATAAATAAATTACCTTTTAAAAGAAGCAAATATACATGACATGTAAAAGTATTTTATTAGAGAAACTTACTTTAAATTCCAGAAAAAATGTTGGGTTAACCAATTTACATCGAACAATTAAGTACTGCTTAAATGGCATGTTAAAGTATTTTATGAGACAAGGTTACTTGAAATTCCTGAAAGAGTGTTCGGTTAACAAATTTTACATCACTCTTGTATCTGACGGACTAGTAATTCCCCTTTTTACTATATTAATATTTTTTATTTCAAAATTAATCATTAACAGAAAGCTTATAATAATAAAAAATTCAGATTCTTATCGGTATTAATCGATTAACGGAAACTATATGGACATTTTGATCACCCTGTATTTCTCATACATAATTGGTGTAGGATCAGGGGGATATATATGTGTATAAAGCGGACTGTAATAATCCCTAATACCTACACGAGTATGAACTTTAATTGTGCTTAGCACTTCTTGTGCAAACCACAACTAATGATAACTCTGGGAAGGAGGACCACCTGTTTTAACAGGAAATATGAAATGAATAATTTGTTTCAACATGTTTCACTCAATGAAACACTGATATGACATAGATCTTTTAATTATAAACTAAACACACGAAGATAAAATACACTTTCACTCTCTTGAAAGTTCACAAACCTGTCGTGCATGGGAATGAATTAACATAACATAAAGGTAGACTTCTGATCTAAAGTCTTCTTGACAATAGAAATGTTACAGTTTAATGTAGCAGTTGACAGTCTTCTTAGTGTGGAGTGTTGGTGTGTAAATCCATCAAAGTAGAAAGAAAGGGAACCATCATGTATTGACGATGACCAATGTAAGAGAATAAAATGTTATAATGTGAACACGTAGACCTTGTCAACATCTTTCGTAGTCAACTTCAGTAGAATTGTTTATATGTGAGTAGAATAACAACGTTCTTTCAAACTTGCACATAAAGATGAGAAGTTGTGTATTGTCACGATAAAGCGAAGAATTGTATGTGTGATTGACTAGGATATAAGCACATCACAATAGTCAAAAGACGCCGTATAGAACATCTCTATAAAGTATAGTTTCTACTCACAATTCAATTAATGTTAATGATATAACCATAAGGTTTAAGAATAAATGAACAGGAAGCTCAAAGTCTTGCATCACAACTAATCACCTTTGCGAAAAAATATATATGTTATTGTGAAGCGTAGTAATTTTAGAATTATTTTCCACAACGATAAATTGTATGTATGGTTTGATGCATAGGCTATTTAATGATATGACCTAACCACAATCCAAACGCCATGTTTGAAAGGCGTAGAAAATGCATGAAAGTTAAATACTCTTCTTGATTCACAAATAGTTCCTTACGTGAAGAAATGTATATATAAGTATGAAGCTTAGCACTTGTAGAATCCTTTTCCACAAGAAGAATTGAATGTATGATGATGATGCTTGAGCTGTTTAATGATACAACCTAAACCGCAACACCAACGCCATGTTTTGAAAGGCGTAGAAAATGCATGAAAGTTAAATACACTTCTTGATTAACAAATAGTTCCTTACGTGAAGAAATGTATATATAAGTATGAATCTTAGCACTTGTAGAATCCTTTTCCACAAGAAGAATTGTATGTATGATGATGATGCTTGAGCCATTTACTGCATATAGCCCAGAGCACAAAGACAATACATGTCTGAATGAATAAAACAGATGGAAGTGAAGAAGAAAGGAAGTCGAGTCAAAAAGCTACATGAGATGCATATAAACTGCTTAAGGACTGCATCCCAGAAGACTGGACACAATCAGAATAATCAAATATGAATAATAAAAGTAACAACTAGGGTTTTATAACTTACAAACCAGAAAATATATGTTAATAAATGGTAACTTGAGTCATGTTGACCAAAGAAGTAGGAGACAAGATGGCGTCGTAGCCAACATGATAGGCTTAAATCGGATGAAACATCATTAAAACTTCAAATATTAAGAAATAGAAAGTAATGAACAATATTTACTAATTGCAAATAATAAATCTAATATTGTAAGTCATTAATAAACATAAATTTCTAAAGGGGAAATTACGAGTGAGTTAAAATATCATTAGAACAAACATGTAATTACACATAGGATTAAGATATTATACCTTTTGATGTAGAATGAATGTCTTACAACTAATATTAATTGAGAATTATAAATGAATAAGGAATGCAATAAGCCTAAACCTATATAACAATAAAAATATAGGAAAATGACAACTGGCATTCACTGCTGTCAAGTTGGCAGCGGAATATAGCCAAATATCCAAAGTTTGAAGATACGAGCTTGAACAATTGGTTATTGATAAAGGCATTCACCACTGACTTTCACTCCTGTTTCAAAAATTTTGTCCTCTTTGGAAACCCAGTCTCGAAACACCTTTGTTTTTACTTTTACTGAAAATGTCCTACTATTCATATTTTGAACTATGACATCCTGGTCTTGTTTGAAAAATTTAATATGACTAATAATTTCGAAATGATTCTAAACTGGCCTGAACTCAGGAGAACAGGAGAAATATGTATGAGCTAAACGGAACGGTACACACGGACAGACTATTTCAACGGCCAAACCAACAAATACCCGGAAGAATGAACTTTACTTGAACTTTAAAAAGACTAAATATTATACGGCAATTTAGATTCCAAATTTGGGTGAGATGTATGCTAGAAAATTGAATAATTGAATAAGTTAATATGAAATGAAAAATGGAACAAGCTCACCCAAGGACAGCGGTCGAGAGTACATCCTCGCACAACTGACACGCCCACCAAAATGACTGTTAGCTTCAACTACAGACTTGCATCACGGCTTCCAGCACCCAACTGCCGAACGCGAGACATCTCTCCCCAGTCCCTACGAGCGCGGACTGCTTTCACAAACACTGGCAACCATTTGTTCAACTCGGGCGCGTTAATAAATTGACTTTTAAAAGGTTATTGTTTCAAAATCGCCGCAACGGGAGTAACATTTATTTTACATGAGCCGCATTCACGGCTCACCATAACCTTTACTAATAATCCATCTTTAAACACTTTTTCAATTAAATCTAACGAGAGATCTGCAGTATGTGCTGCAGCGGAGTGTTGTTAAAGAAAATGCAAATATACATTCATCGCAAAATGTTTCTTCCAAGAATGAAGTGATTATGTTATCTCCGTATCTCTATGCATTTACTGCGCCTTCATAAAGTATAGGGCCTATTACACGGTAAGCACTTACTACGCACCATACCCCCATTTTTTCATCATGCAATGGCATTTCATGAAAAATTCCGGGTTTTTTGTGCTCCAGTTTCTGTTATTTTGTGTCGATACATGGCATGCAAATGGAACTACGCTTTGTCAATTGGATCAATGGTGCCGTCATTAACTTAACATTATTCATGAATAATTGTCACTTTATATGGTTTTAATTTTAAAAACTCGGCAGAATTCCTAGCCGAGGATTACGAATTCCAGTCTCCTGTGAATGCCGCCGCAGCCGCTTCGTCCTAACCTTTCACTAATTTTGACAAGTTTCTCCTTGGTAAGAACGCGACTCTTTACATCGATCAGTCGATCAGTTTCCCTAAATGTTCTTACGAGATTACGCACAGTATTTCTGTGAGGTGCAGGGACACCGGGAAATTACCTTAAAAATCGAAGACTCACTCTTAAGCAATATTTTGTTTCCACATATACATACAAAGACCGCGTGGTCTCGTGGTTAGCGTCGCTGACTACAGATCCGTCGGCCCGGGTTCGATCCCCAGTACCTCCTCGGATTTGTCTGGAACGGGGTGCAGGAGCTACTTGAAAGAGAAGTAGTTGGTCCGGTCATGGAAACCACCATAACGACCGTGGGTGTCGGCAATCCGACCACATGCCCCAATCCTACCATCTGCCTATGGTAAACCTTGTCACTTCATTGATGTAGCACCACGGAGTTTAGTTTAGTTTATATATTTACAAATTATCTGTTCTAAATTGTACCAATGTTGTGGCATTATAACAATACACAGGCACTTAAAAACCCTTAAAACAGGTCTTGACAGCCGGCTATCACAACGCGAATTTACCGGCACACGTTCACGTCGCGATAGCTGGCGCGCTTTGGCAGCACAATGTCTCCGTAGTACAAGCGATGATTTGTTATTTTAAAAGCGTGTGACAGTATTTGGTCTTTACTCCGGTAACGGTCAACTGGTCGACGAAGATGCCTGAAATCTGGCTTCCAGACTAAGGATTCCGGTGACGATTGGTACTCACCTGGTTGATGACGAGATGTTAGTGAGGACGCGGGAGTGTAGGCCTACTGCATCTGTGAAGATTGGTATGCTTAGGTGCGACCTCCCATTCATCATGACAAATCTACAAAAATCCCTTATTGTAGTCAATGTAGTTAGTTTATTATTAAGTTATCAATGTTTTTTGTTTTTCTTTCTTCTTAAATAGTTAAACTTTTCTCTCTCTTTCTTTATATACATATATTCTTTAGATTAAGTTATAAATAATCACCGCTGTGGCGTAGGTGATGCGATCGCTTCTCTCACGCAGTGGGGCCGGGTTCGATTCTTGGTCGAGACAAGTTACATAGGCGGGTTTTTTCTGGGGTTTTTCCTCACCTGTGAGACAAATGTCGGGTACCTTTAGATCCTTGTGGTCCCCAGATATCATCTGGCCGTCATTATCATCTTCATCCCACCCTCGCCTTGTTTGGAGTGAGTGTGTGTGTGTGTGAATGTGAACGGTGTGTCTCGTCCTATGTGTTCGTGCTGTCTCGGCGGTGGCCCCGGCATTGGGCTGATCACTCATCCGGAGGCCGTCCATATCCTTGTCTGGTCAAAAAAGTATGCATGTGATCCAAAGATAAACCCTCTCCCGACAGGTCGTGGCCCTGTAAGGCCCGGGCGGCTTGGGTCGTTTAAATCCTAAAAGGGAGAGGTAAAACTAAGATATAGAAAGAAAGAAAGAAAGAAAGAAAGAAAGAAAGAAAGGAAGAAAGAAAGAAAGAAAGAAAGAAAGTAATAAATAATTTAGATAACCTATGTAATTATAAATTGATAAGTAGGCCTACAAATTGTATAGTACATATAGAGACCTCTGATAGGAATCCAGCACAGGGGTCAATAAGTATTAATATATTAAATAATAAAAACAACGGTCAACCGATTTGATCCAAAATCATTAGGGTTCTTCCTAGGGTTATTAACATTATCAATATATCCAACAGAGTACTTTTCGTCCACACCAACCTCCACAAGCCTAATGCAAGAATTAAGTTCAGTCGGAGCCGATGGTGGAACAAAAAAATATATATATTCTGCTTGTCAAATCTTTGTGACAATCATTTTACAATGGAGAGTTAACGTACTACTGGCGGCGATAAAATATGCAATTAAACCAATTTTTAAATGCCAGAAGCCGCAAAGTGCAGTTAGTGTAGCGTATACATTCATAGAATAACGGTTCATTGTTTGCTATCAGTGGTAATTGTGGCTATATCCAAAAATATAACCTTTCAACGTAATTTCTGCTTCAGTTTGTGACAGCACATGTCGCTCATATCAAGTTACTGCTCTCTAAATTCATAATTATTTAAAGAACATGGAGTAAATCTTCTTCTTCATTTACTTTCCCTTTCAAAGGTTTTGCATTATTTGGTCCATGCGGGAAGTATTAATCTTTGGTTCACTCAAACATATGAGGCCATCAAATCTCCAAGGAGCCCGGAAAACTAGTTTAAATGCAAAACTCTTCAGTTACTCGTAATTTAGGAATTACGCTCTCATAGATAGGACAGCTACCTGTCGGGAGAGGGATTATCTATTGATCACATACTTATTGACCAGGCAAGGACATGGAGGGCCTCCCTGGCTGAGGGATCGGCTCTACTCGGAGCCACCTCCGGGACAACACGAAGACATAGGACACGCATTCACTATAAACAAGGTAAGGCTAAGATGGAGATGATAATGACGGGCAGATGATATCCGAGGACAACAAGGGCCTAAAGTTACCCGACATGTGCCTCATAGGTGAGGAGAACATCCGCAAAATCCCCACCTAGGTAACTTTCTCGACCAGGATTCTAATCCAGGCCTGCAGCGTGACAGGAGCGAACACATCCCCTGCGCCACAGTCCCCTCACATGTTTAATGTCAGAACAAAATATATTTTGGAGTCGTGCATTAATAATTAAAAAAATTAATAATGTCTAGAGTTTACATTTATTTCGGTTTTCTATAATTTAGTACAGTGTTGCCACCAAAATTTATCATATCCATAACCGTCACGAGCAAACTTTTCTTATCCAAAATTCAAATTTGATTTACCACCGAATGATATTTCAGCTGTTGTGTGTGTGGTTAAGAATCGTAATGAAGATTTTGGTGATTAAATTAAATTTTACATTTTGTACTACAGTATTTAAGAATTTGTCCTTACTTCTGAAAATCTTTTAGCCTGGTTAAGGTTTGTTTTGCATTTTATAGTCTTATATATTCAGACAGAACATAGTGACTGTGAAAACTCAACAACACAAACATGTACAGATAACGGAACTTTCGCGGTACATGTTAAGTACAGTAAGGCCTTTGTGAATAAGAAAGAAAGGGAAAAAAAAAAAAACCTTAAGGAAACCCACACTCAGACTGGCCGAGCGCAGGATTCGAAAAACCCATTTTCCATATTTTAATCCTTACCCTATCATATCAATAATAAATATCCATACTCAACGTATTTGGAAAGGACCCATGTAGGCCTACAGGACGAAGAAGAAAAATGTAGTCAGAGTTGAGGAAATTGTGGGGACAAGAAGTCTCGACAAACCAAAATTAAGGAATTTAGGCTACTAATCAACGAGTGGCAGCAAGAACGGACATCTGCAGAGGCGGGTAGAAGAGCAAAGAATTCTCCCCGGACATCAGAGAACGCCTGCTTCTAGGAGATCTTAGCCTACAACAAATAAAGGGGCAATCCAATTCATTCGGATCATACCTAAAAAAGGTCAAGAAGAGAAAATAAGACAACTGCCCTGTATGTGAGGGGTATACGCAGATGCCAGAAGACATGCTCTTCGCATGCCTCAGTGCCTCAGACAGTTCGTCTCTGGCTGCGCTGGAGTACGGTTCGTTGAGAGGAGTAATCATGTAATCGAGTAAGTTCTTTGTGACTTCTTTGCACACGGACGGGAACTACAGTTCATACGTTGAGTTTATTGTGTGACTGGTGTGATACTACCAGCTGTTTGAAAGTACTAAGATGAATAAAGTTATTCGACAGAATACCCTGAAAGCTGCCTTTGACAAAGTTAAGCCAAGGCCAATGGCACTTGATATACACCGTTGGATGGACGAGGTCTTACATGTGCCTGCGGATAAACTTGAAGCTTTACAATTAGTTGGTAAGCATAATGCAGTTTTCATCAAACTCAGTGATAAAGTGACCTTTGAACGCTTATTGAACTTACATAAAGGACAACATGAGTATACAATGGAAAATGACATCAAAACGACGGTCACAATAACTGACGCAAGTACGGAATGTATTCAAGTACGTGTGCTTATCTCCCACCGGAGCTACCAAACGACAAAATTTACCAAAGCCTATTAACTTATGGTAACGTTTTCAATATTCACAATGAAACGTGGTCCAACAGATACAAATACAGTGTTCCCAATGGCATCCGTGTTGTTTCAATGGAACTTCTAAAACCCATCCCTTCTAACCTAACAATTGGAGGGCATGAGGCTTGCTGTACCCATCTTGGCCAAATCCAAACCTGCCATCTATGTGGTGAACATAATCATATAAAGGACATGTGTCCATATAAGCCCTCCTTGTTGAAAACCACAGTGCAACCTCGTATTACCTTTATGATGAGTGATCTTCTCAAGCCCCGCATCGCTCAAGACCCGGTTATGCCGGACAGTATGGAACTAGCTTTAAGTGATGATGAACCCGCCTGCCCTAATTCTCATCCTGAGGAAGCGATGACGGAACGGTAAGATACTATAACGTCTACACCATCTCCCTCACTCGATGTAAATATTGTGGAAGTGCAAGACTCGCTGTTTACCGCTCCTGCACAACAGTCTGATGAACCTTTTCCTAAAAAGGTGAAAGTAAAACAAGATGAGTCCAAAAATCACAAAGAATTGCCAGTTCGCGACGCAGGGGAATGTACACAACCTAGGACCACTACCCGCCGTGACCCTAGGACGCGGTCTCAGAAATTAGCAAAGACCAGTACAGTGATACCGCCAGCGACACAGTTAGAAAGTGACATTGTAGAGCGTCCTTGTGATGAGGGAGCAGAGCTCGATCCGGGGCCATCTGACAAAACTTTCTCCAAACTTAAATTTGACCGCATCGAAAAATAACTCCAAACCACGCTATGAATGCTATCTCAGTTTGGCTATGTGGGTTATTCCTACTTACTATCGCCATAGTGGATAGTGTGTTACGCGTGATGACATTAAATATTAACAACATTCAGTCAACAGAAAAATATCAGTTACTCAGTCAAACCCTCCATAGTTTAACAATTGACATTGCCTTGCTTCAAGAAGTTTCTTCACCAAACATTCTTCACATAACGGGATATACCGCAGAAATTAACACAGATTACAAAACTCGTGGCACGGCCATCCTTCTGAAGAATCACATCCAGTATAATACAGTTAAAATGACGTCTGACTTCAGAGGTATTAGTTTGATAGTCAATGATGTAACGTTTATAAATGTGTATGCTCCTTCTGGGACTAATAAACGCAAAGAACGAGAGCATTTCTTTACTGAAGAAACAGCATTGTTGTTAAACACCACTAGCCATTTAGTAATGGGAGGCGATTTTAATACGGTATTGTCGTCTAAAGATCAAACCGGCCATTGTGCGCCGTCTCCAGCACTGAAACACTTAGTCTGCAACTTACAATTACGAGACACATGGGACGTAACGCACCGCAACCAAACCATATACACGTATCAGAGGAACGGTACTGGTAGCAGACTAGATCGTATATACATATCTAAGAACCTGCAACTACGTACGGTCGCGATTTGCCCCACCGTAATATCCGACCATTGCGGTTATGCTGCTTCTCTGGTCATTCCTATAGACTCGCCGCCACATGGCCGAGGATATTGGCAATTGAACGCCAGCATTTTAAGAGATCAAGAACTAAATTCACTTTTTACAACTCGCTGGAAGCAATGGAGACAGCACAGACTCCAAACTGGAATGGTGGTTATCCATGAAGAGCAAGATTAAAAGTTTATTCCAGCAGTATTCTTGGCGAAAACGAGAACTTACGCAAGAATATAGAAATTTTTTGTATACTGTTCTACATGAACTGTATAATAAACCAACAACGTCTTCGGAGCAGTCCAACACCATCAGACAAGTGAAAGCGAAATTGACTAAAATACAGTTAGAAGATGTGAGAGGTCACCAGGTACGTGCCAAACTGCCACACATTCCTGATGAACGGGTGTCCCCATTGCATATTATAACCGAAAGAAAAAGAGGGCAACGGAAATACATACATCGACTCCAAGAACCGAATGGGAAGGTGATTCATACACAGTTGGAAATACGTAAGGCCTTTCATAATTATTTTTCGGCCCTTTATTGTTCGCCCAATATAAAGCTTGTCGACACTAAAAACCATGACTCTTTAGGCATACCTCCCCATGTGGCTTTCACAATCGACGAAGTCTACGCTGCGCTAAAGATTTGTCCTCACAGAAAATCTCCGGGGGAAGACGGACTTACCGTAGGATCTTTATCAACACTTCTGGGAAGTAATTAAGGAAGACCTAACAGATGTCTATAATGAAATCTTGCACAGTGATTCGGTGCCCAGTGAGTTTACAAATGGTATAATGGTGATGATTCCAAAAATTCCGAACCCTAAGACGGTTGCGGATTACCGCCCTATTACTCTGTTAAACTGTGACTACAAAATCTTCATGCGAAGTTTAAAGAAGAGAATACACCCGGAAGTGGATAAAATTTTATCACTGGCTCAGCAGTGTGTTCGGTCAAACGGAAATATCCTCCATGCTCTTTGTGCAATTCGTGATGCCATCAGTGACGCACATCACCCTCGCCAGTCAAAAATACTTCTCTCCTTAGACTTTGACCATGCATTTGATCGAGTAGACCATAATTACCTGTTTCAGACGATGAGACGATTTGACATCCCTGTTCAGTATATTATAACCCTCCAAAAGACCATGCGTACTGCCCAATCCAGAATATTAATAAATGGATATTTCACACCGTCGGTACAAATACAACGCTCTGTGCGACAAGGATGTCCCCTGTCAATGCATCTTTTTGTACTGTCCTAAGAACCTTCCCTACGTCAGATACAAACTTACATCCAGCCACATCCTCAAAGTTTTGTTCGGGCTTATGCTGATGATGTAACAATGGTTCTGACTCCAGCCTCCAACCTTCAGAGGATTTTCGACATAATAACATCTTACTGTCTATCCTCGGGTGCGAAGCTTAACACATTGAAAACGAAAGCGATCACCATTGGATCAGTTTGCATACATGCGCCACATTGGTTTACGCTCACGACAGAAGTAAAAATTTTAGGCATCTACTTTTCATCTACTATGACACAAATGATAAGTTCAATTGGACCAGGATTATCAACATCATCCGACAGCAGCTCTTTGATCACCGACACAGAACGCTTAACCTGATACAGCGCATCCATTATGTCAACTTCTATGCACTGTCCAAGGTATGGTGTACCAGTCAAGTCTTACCCCTGCCGAAAATGTATCGTTACAAACTCAAATCTGTTACAGGCTGGTTTATATGGGCAGGTCATATGCTTCGGATACGTCGAGACCACTTAGCGTTACCATATTCGCAGGGCGGATTACAGGCAATAGATCCACAACTTAAAGCAAATAGTCTCTTTTTCAAACAAAACTGGCAACATCTAACCCAGAAAGGTGACCCTTATAGCTATTACTTCCTTTCAAAATGGCTTCCGGATTATCGCACCATGAATCGGCCGGATTTTCGGCGTCTCCCGAAACAGGCCCCGCAATTGCAGAAGTTAATTCAATGTGTCAGCTATAGTAACCTACCACGTACACCGCATCCTCTTACCACAAGAGGCAATCCTATTTATAATTGGCGACGCATCTGGGCAAATCTCCATAATAAGAAACTACCGACTCAACAGAAGAGTCTCTGGTTCCAGATCATTCACGATATCTATCCCTCAGCTGAACATTTACACCGATTGAAGATCAAGCCAACTGCCCTGTGTGAACACTGCGGCAAGACTGATACTGTTACACATCGTTTTGGCCAATGTATCAATAGCCAACTATGGATGAACACACGAGCGAACATTCTGCAAATGATCGACATACAACAAGCAACTTTCGGTACTAGATACATACAATGGCCTACATTCAAATTTCGACCTCCAAATATTCACACGGCTGTCATTTTGGAGTTAGGGCAAGGAATATGGCGTATTATGGAACAGTGAAATCTTTCATGACAGAATAAACACAGCTAAGACAATGTGAATTTTGAAACAGCAATATCTCTGACTGGTGAATATAATTTATTTAATGACCTTATCATGAGCTACTGCAATAAACTTTTGCTCTAGAGGAGGGGAAAAAAAAGGAAATTCTGGAAAAGAGGGTTCTTCTACAAGGGAAGTCCGTTGTAGGAGAGATACTTAGGAACAAGGAAAAATATGTCGTCTTGGATGGGCCCACCGATCTGGTAGTCGATGTGGGGGCGAGAGAATACAGGTCCAACAGGGCGGCAAGAAGGGACACACCGGAGGTGACAGTGGTGACAGAGATGGAGACAGCTCCCCTAAAGGCGATCCGAGATATTGCGACCGGTCCTGGCTCGTGAGAACAATACAAATTAAAAGAACAAGAACTACATTAGAACCAACAGAAGGGAACTCTCGCAATCCCTAGGCAGATAGGAAGAGCTGCCCAGCAGAGGATAAACCTCTTGACTCTTGGGGAACAACTCGGAAGGAGAAACTCAACATATCATAAAGAAAGAAAATAAAAACAAAAATGACTAAATGCTGGCTGGTTCAACAAGATGGTTGATCAAACTCAAAAAACGAAAAAGAAGAAAAAACAAATGTAAAAGCATGAGAAAGTCTAGGTAGGGAAAGCCGAAATCTAAGTTTTCCTAAGACCTTTAAGAATTCCGGCCTTTTAGTAGCCGTAGAAATTTGTAGTTTGTTCTGAGGAGTAGCATAGTTTGTAAACTACTAGTTTGGACACCAGTAGCAGTAGAATAGTAAAGTAGAGTAGTTAAAATTATCTGAAGAAATTTGATGTACTTTGTTCTGTAGAAGAGAGTTTATATGTAAATGTCAATATTTATTATAATCTGTATAATATGTTGTATTGAAATTACAATAAAGTTAAAATAAAAATAAAATCTTAGCAGATTATGTCCTGTATAGAAGCCTAGACACCAGGATCTAATCAAACAGATTTATTTTAATTTTTAGTTTAAACAACCTATTTAATAATCCAATTTCCTTTGTCGACACATAAAATAACAATGTGAGTGCTCGACGATCCACCTCACTCGGTAGGCCTAAGCCTTTATAATTTATTTATTTCTTAGTAACAGTTCAGAAAGAATGTTTCAGAGCGCTTGGATGTACTAGTCCAAGCTTAAAACTGAAATAATCTATTGCGTGTTCTTCTAAATCGTTAATATAATAATAATAATAATAATTATTATTATTATTATTATTAAGGCAAGATATTTACTGACCAGAAATAGCGAAAAAATGCAAAAATAAAAATGCATGTTTGACTTAAAACTAGTAAAAATATTCAAACATATTTTAAAATGACCAATAATATATATATACATATATATATATGTATATTTAAATTTTCATCGTAAAACACTCTTATTTTGTTACTAATGGGGTAAGTGAGTTAATGCTACTTGGACACGCTTTGTAGAGAAAAAACTACTTCAAGTTGTTCCTATCAAATATGAGCCATTTAAATTGAAATAAAAAACTAATCAATTATTGCTAGAAAACAAATTACAATGGTTGTTTATAATAAAACAAAGGATGAAAACTTATAGATTCTCAAATAAAACGAACGAGTACTGTCTAAAATTACCTGTAACTCCTCTGGAGGTTTCCTTGGAAATGTAGTAGAGTTCAAAATGCATATTTCTCATAAAAAAAATAGGGGTAGCAGTTATGCTGCAAGTCTGCATTGATTCCTGTGCCCGTTATTAAGTGCCAGTATGGTACTTTATGAGATTGTGAGTGGGGACGAAAAATGTCTGTCCGTCTGTCCGTGCGTCCGTCCGTCAGTCCGTCCGTCCGTCCGTGCGTCTGTACGCGCACATAACTCAAATACGCTTTTTCGGATTTTCATGAAACTTTGAAAACACATTTATAATGTCCATGGGAAGAACCCTATTGATATTGAACCAAATCGGTTCAGCAGTACCGGAGTAATGCCCTATTTAGTGCCTATTTTAATAGATTATATTAGAAAGGTGCCATAACTCAAATACACTGTATCGGATTTCGATGAAACTTAGTATACGTATCTATGACGTCCTTGAGAAGTATCCTATTGAATTTTAACCTAATCCGTTGACCGGTACCGGAGTAAAACCCAATTTAGTGTCTATGTTAAGGACGAAATAACTCAAATACACTTTATCAAATTTCTATGTAACTTGGTATACACATTTAGAATGTCCATGGGAAGACGTCTGATATTGGAGCAAATCGGTTGACCTGTTTCGGAGTAATGCTCAATTTACTGCCTATTTTATGGTACTATACGTATTCGAAAGAATTTATGAAATGCAAATCAGTTATCATGACTGTGTCAATTGTTTTACTGTGATCTTATAAGGCTTTGACAATTAAAATACAGTTAGCTATGACAAATAACACTATTGCTTTACATGCGCTTATCCAATTAGTCCGTTAAACTGACCCCAGATGGTAACGTCTTGGCCTCACATACTGAAGTTCCATGGTTCAAATCCCGAAACCGGCCAATTTTTTTTTTTTATTTATTTATTTTTTTTTTGCATATCATAATTCCAATCATAACTGATTAAACAAAAACATACTGGCACTTTGTTACATCAGTTTACCTGATTTTATTTACTTATATATTTATAATAGACAAGCAATGAAAACAGTAATAATAATGAAAATTCTAAATATAACGTAAAAAGCTGTAAAAATGACAAAAATGAACCAAAAATTATTCAAGAATTCCAAAAAATGATCCAGGCTATTTCTTGAAAATGACGAAAAGTTCAAAACAATAGCAAAACTTATTGCCATTATTTAAGCAATTAATTCGAGATAGACTCGAGCTTTCAACCTCCGTATAAATATGATGCAAACTAATAAACTGCCTTGTAATTATTATTGTTATTGTTATTATTGTTATTATTATTATTATTACTATAACTGTCATTCATTTGACATTCAAGAGCGTCTAAATCTCAATACTCTTTGTTTTCTTTCATTTCATTGCTACAGCCGTCAAAATTAATTTTAAAGTCCAGACAATGAGTCATTTTTATTTTATGTTCTATAATAAGGTACCCTAGATTATTTTACTTTTACATTTGAATTATCTTCAAGATCAGGATTTATGGTTTATTTTTTAATTTATAGTTAATCAGGCCTATGCCTTTAAAAATTGCATGTTTCTAGGCACTAACTGTCACAGTAAAAGGTACGGTAGCAATGTGCCGAATGCCTGGCACATTAGTATGTTTTTATATTAATATTACTTTTATTCAGGTACGGGTCTTTCCATCTTGTTTGCGTTTTGTTTGTTTACGTTTTTCGTTGCTCACTTGTTCTATCTCATCTTTGCTTTCATGAGTATTGTTTTCCGGGCGCGTTCTAATGTTTAGTTTTGCTGTTTCTCTACCTCCTCGCGTGCGCTTCTGTGGGCCCTCAGTCTGCAGCTAGGAGCTTAACGAGTAACATCTCTTCTTCTATCCTGAGGCCTTTCCTCTGTCCGGGATCCATGTGCCTCTAAGTTCAGGTATGTTTCATCTCTAGTTTTTGGCTTCACCATTCTTTTCCTGGCGAGTAGTTTAGTTCATTTAAAATCTGTTTTTCTAATTTTAGTTTGTTAATTCTCGCTCGCCAGAATTATTTTCTTTCGTTTCGTATATGCTATCGTTTTGTTCGTTTTGAGTTACATATATAATTATACAGATGGAACGACCCGACAACGCCCCTTTTTCAGCAACAGTTAATACTATTTAGCAAACTTTAATCAGTTACAAAGTTCATTATTCTATCCATAATATTCAGTCTTCTGTAAACCTGCATACAGTAATAAAATATTAGTAATGTTATTTGAATTTTCTTGTTTGGATGCTATTTATTCCTCTGGGTTATCATGGGTAAACTAAATCCCGGTACAAAATTGTGGTAGCAGGCACACTCGGTCTTGATTTGGGCTTCTTAAATCACCGAAATTGTTATAAATTTTCTGAAGTTTTCTAAATTTTGCCGGCGTTTTTGCCTTTTATTTAAAACTTTCATTTTTCATTCCGCTTTCTCTATTTCAATATGGAAGACATTGTGATTTCCCCGGACGCTTTACGCAAACATGAGCTTAGGGCTGAATTTTTGCATCGCGGGGTCTATAAAGGAATAGATGTCGATTTGCAGGCTCTATTGCCTAAATGCAAAGAAATTAAATTATTTAGTATGCCTGGCGTGGATAAATATAATGAAGATTCAGCAATCGATGGAAGCGTTAGGATACAGAATGCATTGAAGGAATTCGAGAAAAATGTTGAGGAATTTGAAAATACGGGGATTACTGATAGACAGTATCGTAGAATTTTGCATAGATTGGTACACTGGAGAGATAGGAATTCTTTTTTAAATCGTATCACTGAAGAACAGGATATTATTAACAACCAACAGAGAAGAGAGCTAGTTTTCTTGGAGTTGTTCGAGAAGTTAAGATTATTGCGAGCCAGTGGTACTGACACAGTGATGGTGCCGGACCATGTTTCTACTCGTCCTATTATTACAGCTCAGAAAAGTGAAACTTTAGTTGCACCGAACTTATTGGACTCGCAACCTAACCTGCAATTTCAAGGCGCTAGGCAAACCAATGATTCTGTAAATTTACTTGGATTTACATCTACAACTAATGAAAACGTTGCTCGGTTCCTTGAAAATGACCAAGCCATTTCTAGTCAAAGCATTTCTCTTCCAAATTTAAAATTTAAAACTCTGGAATTACCAAACCCTGTAGAACAGTTGATTCAGGAATTTCCGGTTTTTGAAATTCGTAATGCTGATCAAGCTTTCCTTTTTTTGAAACAGCTAGTTATTTTCCAAAAACAAGTGTCATCATTCCGATTAAGTGAAATCCAGATATTACAAATTATGTGCTCTCGTGCTACAGGACAACTACTAGAATTAATCATGAAAGCTATTAATACTGGAGTAACAATAAAGCAATTCCAACTTTCGGTCATTAAATATTATATTACGGATATTATCTTGCACCAACTTACTGGCAAGTATTATTTTCGTAATCAACGCCCTGGGGAGAGTTTTCTTACTTACGATGAAGACATTGAAATCGTAGCTAGTGCTTTAATGTTGTCCCATTCTGAGAAAGAATCAGTTGCGATGGTTGGTGCGGGTGCTAGATTGCCTGAAGTCCGTGGCCTGTTTCTCAGCATATCTCCACCTGTTACTTGGGAACAGTTAAAAGAACTTGCTCCTAAACTGAATAATGCGGCGGCTTTGGAACAATCCTATGCTTCACCGCGTTCTGAAGAGCAAAATGATTTTTCAAATAGACCCACGTTTTACAGAAATAGTTGGTCGGGTCAAGCTAGATCTAACATGGCAACTCGGGGAGGCAGATCTGTTATATTTTGTGATATCTGTAACCGAGCGGGACATACTCGTGATAGGTGTTGGGGTAGAGCAGGTGCTACCAATTATCGTGGTAGGAATATTGCATCGAATACTGGTAATAGGCAGAGCTGACTAGGCAGGAAATATCATCGCTCAAGGAAGGAGGTGAAATTTCCCATTGTAACAAAAGTGTCTAGTAATGTCCCTATTGTTACTGTAAGTTTAAATAACAACTTGTGTCAAGCCTTAGTAGATTCGGGTAGCTCTTATTCTATCGTGTCCCACGAATTTGCTGCTAAAAATAATTTTACGGTATGCCCGTGTGACTTAGTTTGCTATAGTATTGATCAGTCCCCAGTAAGAATTTTGGGCAAAACTCGACTTAGAATAAAACTAGCTAAATTTACCTGGAATTTTAATTTCATTGTAATTAAGGGGTTGCCTGTTCAGGCCGTTTTGGGAGCAGATTTTTTGTCTAAAAGAAGAACCATATTGGACTTAAGTTGTGGTGTGCTGCGTTTTGGGTTCGACCCGAGAACCGTTGCGCAGTTACATTTCGATTCTCGAAATGCCGAGTATGAGGTTTTAGCTGCCACTATTGATCCGTTGTTTGAAAATAATTTTCCTACGGATCTAAAATTGTCTCATCTTTCTTCTGAGAAGGCTGCTGACATTCGTCGTTTGGTAGAACTGTACCCGGATGTTCTAACTAACGACCTGGGGTAACTAATCTCATAGAGTACGATATTGTTCTGGAAGATCAAAAGGCTGTTAGGTTACCACTGTATCGCCTCTCTCCGCCTCGTATGCAAATTCTTAAAGCCAAAATTGATTCTATGCTTCAGCAAGGCATTATCAGACCATCCAAATCTTCATACTCGAGCCCGATCTTTCTGGTACCAAAACCAAATAATGACTTCCGTCCAGTAGTCGACTACAGGGTGCTCAATAGTAAAATCTCTATAGAATCAGTGCCATTACCAGATGTACACAATAATTTCCATTGGTTTCAAAAGGCAAAATTTTTCACCAGCCTCGACTTGAATATCGCTTATCATCAGATTCCGCTTTCAGAAAAGTCTATGCCGCTCACAGCATTCGCCACTGACTGGAATTTGTACGAGTATACCCGCGTGCCATTTGGAATAGCAGTCGGGGCGCAAGTGTTAACTCGGTTATTAGACTCCATTTTCTCTGATATTAAATTCCAGTTTGTTTTCCATTATTTGGATGAGCTGATTGTGTACTCAAATTCTTATGAAGAGCATTTGGAGCATTTGCAAGAAGTTTTGCATCGTTTGCGGGAGGCCAAACTTACGGTTAAACCGGCTAAAGTAAATTTTTTGGCTCAGAATCTGTCATTTTTAGGCCATCTGATAGGTCCTAATGGAGTTTCTATTGACCCTGATCGCACAGTTAAGAATCGAAATTTCCCTCCTCCGCGCAATCAAAAAGCTGTCGGGAGGTTTGTAGGTATGGTCAATTACTTTTCCAAGTTTATACCTAAGTTTGCGGAAATTTGTGCTCCTCTGAATGATTTAAGGAGGAAAAACACCAAGTTTCATTTAGGGGAAGATCAGCAGAAAGCTTTTGAATTACTTAAACAAAAAGTCACTAACCCTCCTGTGTTAGCGATGGCCGATTTCTCCAGGAGTTTCATTTAACAAACAGATGCTTGTGGGCGTGCCCTTGCGGCGGTTTTGCTACAAGAGTTTCCTGATGGGAGACGCCCCATCGCTTTCGCTTCACGTGCTTTGACGGATCAGGAGAGAAAACTTTCGATGTACGAACTGGAAGCCTTAGCGGTCCTTTTTGGGATGGAAAAATACAGAATGTATCTAGAACACGTTGAGTTCCTTTTGGAGACCGATAATCAAGCTCTTAGTTGGGTCCTAGGCCGTCCGAGGAAAACTGGTAAAATTGCTCGCTGGGCATTGCGTATTTCCGCAATCAAGTTTAAAGTCAGTCACATCCGTAGCTCGATGAACGTAGTAGCGGACACATTGTCTCGTATGTTCGAGAGTTACCCAGACGAGCAACATGATTGTGCCGATTCCGCCAGTGAGTCGGAAAATGAGGTTTTTCTAAGTGCCCTTCTTTCGGATTTGCCTACTTCCTTTCTTACTATAAGGGAGGCCCAGAGTCAAGATCCCAAATTAAATAGTATATTGCAAGAATTGGAAAAAGGTACTCTAATCCCCCCATATTCTGTTAAGGATGGTGTCCTTGTATGCAGGGCTAATAGAGATGGCAAATTTAAGGTGGTAGTGCCTGATACCTTAGTTCCGTTACTTTTTCAATATTTTCATGTATCTCCAGTTGGGGGTCATTTGGGTTTATATAAAACTATAGGTAAAATAAGGGAGCACTTTATTTGGAAAGGTTTAGATAAGGACATTCAGATCAGAGTTAAATCTTGCATTATTTGTAAGCAAAGTAAACCGGCTCAGAAAGTACATTACGGTTACCTTGCGTCTCAAATCTCGTCTCGTCCTATGGAAAAATTTTTTGTTGATTACGTGGGACGTTTGCCAAGGTCTAACAAGGGTAATACCTTCCTGTTAGTTTGCGTCGACGCGTTTACAAAATTTCTGTGGTTCTTTCCAGTCCGCGAAGCCACTTCTGCAGTTACTATTGCTTGCCTTTCTCAGATTTGCTCTACTTTTGGCCCCCCTAGTAATATTGTATCAGACAATGCTACACAGTTCACGTCTAATTCCTTCCGTAAATTTTGTTTTGACAGGGGTATAGCTCATGTGACTACTACGCCTTTCTATCCTAACCCTTCATTGGCTGAGAGAGTAAATAGGAACATTCGGTCGGCCCTCATTGCATTTCACTCTGACAATCACGGCCGTTGGGATGTAAATTTAGAGTGGTTAGCTTATGCATTCAACACAGCTATCCACGAGGCTCATAAGTCTACCCCTTTTGCACTTATGATGGGATTTCAGCCAAATTGTCCCCTGTGTAACCTATAGGCTCTCAATGATTTACTCCCTGATCAGCCGAATCCACAGGATTTAAAAGACAGATGGAGTAGGGCGCTTCGCAATCTAAAAAGGAGTCACACCAAAACCCAAGAAAGGTATAACAAGGATAAGGCTCCCATCCCTTTCAAACCAGGTGATAAAGTCTTTCTTAAGAACCACCCTATTAGTAAAGCCATAAATAAATTTTCTGCAAAATTAGCTCCCCGTTTTTGCGGCCCCTATCTTATTGAAAAGTTTACTACACCGGTTTCTGTTTCCCTACGGGATGAAAAAGGAAAGTTTTATAGGGCGCATATTTCTCAATTGAAAATGGCATAAGGATTTTCGTGCCAGGGGTCTCCATGATTTAGGCATGGTGATTTGGGAGCTGACGTTCCCGGCTTCCCGGGTCTTAGGGTTTTCTTTCGGCTTTTGGTCTAAAGTTTCTGTATTACTTTTGGTATGTATTTTCAAAGTTTTGCTTTATTTTGGTATGAAAATTCAAATGCAAAATATCAAAATATATATATTGCAAAGTTTTTTTCTTTATGCCATTAAAGTAAAAAAAAAATTTGATTCAAATTTTGGGGATTTTCTGGGGTTTTCTATTTTTTTATTCAAAATTTTAGACCCAAGCTGCTTTAAGTATGAATATGCGAGTTATAATTGTTTTTCAAATTTAGTATTTACCCAGCTTGTGGGAATCTTTTATTAATGTTGTATTGTGTAATTTTTGCTAATAGTGTAGCTTTTGACTTAGCATATTCATACTTATTCGGCATTTTTTTTGGGTGGTTGCATAAAATTAAAATTCAATTTTTGCTTAGTATCGGTTTATTATCTATTGCTTCCATTCGCCATTTTCAATCTGTTTCTATTATTGTTCCATAATACTCTTGCCGTTCTCCGTTTTACATGCTGCGTCTCTAGTTTGTTGGTCATTCCTCTCTTGTTTCTTTGTTGTTTTGTTTTGGTTTAATTTTGTTCAGTTTTCTTCTTCTTTCTGCATACCTGAATCTCCCTTTTGTTTGCATCCATTTCCTGAAAATGAAATAGCAGTTGTCAATATAACTGGATTTTCTCTATTTTCCACCTAATGAAAAAAAATTCCTTGATCCTTTTTTGAAAAAGAAAAAAGTAATAAAACAAACAAACTAATCGTTAGAGACAAACTCTTCTAGGCTGCAGACTCCTAAATACAGATCTTAACTGCAAATTTTGGAAATAAAAAAATAATAAAAGTAATAATAATAAAAAAAATCTTTCTAAGCAATAAACTGCCTATAAATTATTACATTCGGTGAAATTTCAGAATGAAGATATCATTAATACTATAGGCTTTCAGCATCATACTAGATATAAAATTTCCATAAGTCAAAATTTAAAATAAAAATAAAAAAGAAACATAAAACTCATTAAGCAGGAATCTTACTATAAACCAGTACAGTATATAAATTTATATATCTCACTGTAGATATGACAAATACTAAGCACAATGATATCAGAAATAAAATTTGCATAAGTAAAAAAAAAAGGAATTAGAAAGATTCCATTATTTTTTTAAATAATCTCTGCGAAGGATTGTTTTTCCAAATATTTAATGTTTTTCGCAGTAAATCATTGCATTTCTCAAATGATTTTCCCAAATTGATTTAATAAAAAAAAGGTGATTTAATACACAGAACAAACTAATACTAATTACTATTTGTATGTAAAACCTCTACAACGACTCACAATGCTTATGTCCTTATGCTCTGTCGGTTTGGTAAAACATTTCATGACTTCTGTTGAAGTAATTGATAATTCAGTTATGTTTTCTTCCGACTTTTAGTTTGTAATCAGAGAGAAATATTTAATAAAGCAAGGATATTGTATAAAAATGTATATATTTGTAAATAAATTAAAAAAAATACATATCTAACCTGGAAATAAAGGTTTTGAGCAATAATAGAGTAAAATTAATCTACCGGATTGGTCTTGTCAAAGCTCATATATATTATGTGCTATAATTATTAACTTGCAAATATGCAATGCCTGATTTAGACTTTCATCTTTTGGTATTTTGTGTCCGTTGCGCGGTTGTTTTGTCGTGTGTTTTGTTGGCTGTCTCTTACTCCTCCACGAGAGGGCACCTCAGCTTTCCGTTCGCAGCTCGCGGGGGTGTCTGCTAATTTCGTGGAGGAGGTGCCATTTTTGCTCCTTGCTGGCGGACGGCTTTGTTAGTTCGGGTCTCACAGAGCGGGGCGTCAGCATTGTGTTCCGTTTCCGCCCCATGTGGGCGAGGTTTTATTTGCTTTTTGTTTCAGACTCCCAACTCGACAAATTATTTCTGAAGGAATAAATTCGCTATATATAGGCATAGGCCTAGCGATGCGTCGCCCTCCGTTCCAGGACAGTGGATGAGTGCAGCGAGCGACGAAGAAATTCCTTTCAAAATAAAACTTACCTTTCCAACCCACTCCGCTCTCCGTGACTCCAGTACCAAATTTCCATTATTTTATTTCTCATAAATTTTTATCCGGATCTCCCATTGATCTATCTCATTTCATCGTTCATCCCATTTGGATCTTTCCATTTCATACGTCACTTCATGTGGATCAGTTTCACCTCATTTATAATCAATTGTATATTAATCATATGTCATATAAATAACTAAAGTTATTGAGCCTTTTGTAAATATATAAATATATTTAATATAAATAACTAAAATTTTTGGCCTCAAGCCTTATGTAAATATCTTTTAAATTAATGTTTGTTTATAGTTAGTTTTGTACATAAAATTTTACTTTGAATTTTCAAAATTGTACTTAAATCATATTATGCTTGTAAAAAAAATATATATATTATAATGTTTAAATCTTCTATAAAAGTTACCAAAAATACTATTTAACTCTTTCTATAATAATAACACTAGTTAACAAGGTTTTTGCCACATGGTTGAAACTATGTGTATCAGATCAAGTTTTATGTGTTATTTACGAATATGAACATAAAAACGTTCCAACACCCTCAAATTTTTAGGAAATCACTAAAATATATCTAAAAATATGAAAAAGTAGTAGGCCTAGTAATAATTATTACAACCTCTTCTTTTTATAATTATAACTAGTATACAAAAATTATTATACTTATTAACCAATTGTGGATCCTTATTATCATTCTTAAAGCCAGTTTGCACAACAATTTGTCCATTCTTACATGCCTGAAGAGGCATAGGGATGTGCGGTACCTTTCGAGGTAGGGATTAGTGAAGTGCCTGGCTGAGTGTATGGGGTGAGATAGGGTGTCAACATGCAATGTTCAGGTTTTTTTTGTTTAGTTTGAGTTTGGCTGTGCCTCTGAAAAGTGTTGTAAGTGAGTTTTGCTGCCTGTAGTTTTAATTTTCACTGCAATGAAGAAATTACCCCGTGCGTGTGTTAATTCGCCAAATACTTTCTGTTACGTGTGTGAACAGTTTACTATTAAAAATCAACATAGGTCTTTAACAGAAACATTAAAAGAGGCATACTATAGTTATTTTGGATGTCGTGTTGGTGATGAAGACAAAGTGTGGGCCCCGAACGTGTGCTGTATAACATGTTATTCAAATCTATTTAAGTGGGAAAATGGTGACAAAACCCGTGCTATGCATTTCGCGGTCCCAATGGTCTGCCGTGAACCAACTAGCCACGCACAAGATTGTTATTTTTGCTTAACAAAAATTGGAGGACATTCTCAAAGGAAAAAAATCTAATATTGAGTATCCCAATGTTCCATCTGCTGTAAGATCTGTTCTACAGGGCCTGAACTTCCAATCCCTAGTCCACCTACACAGTTAGAAGAGTCCTCTCCAGGAGAAGAACAAGCAGATGAGTTACCAAAACCATCCAATTCCTCTGATCCAAACTATAGCCCAGAACATGAAATAAACCCCTCCTGATTAATTAATCCAGACTGAACAACTTAGGTAGAGATATGTACGAGTATCTCACGAAGTAGCAGGCTGAAGTGCTTGGATCGCGACTTCAAGATTGGAATCTACTTTCCCCCAGTACTAGAATTTCTTCTTTCCGGAAGAGACATGAACAATTTTCTGGTTATTATGTAATAGAAAATGCCCTCTGTGCATGTATAAATATAGACGGTTTAATGGATGAGCTTGGATTTCAACATGTCCCTGAAAAATGGAGATTGTTTATTGATTCCTTGAAAGCAAGTCTCAAAACAGTATTGTTACACAGCCTGGAAGGCCTTTTCTGAGGTAGTGAATGGTTTCTGGGAAATAATAAAGCAGAAAATTTCCGACAATTGGTTCAAGAACTTCTGGAGAGTTACAAACAACTATGATGCAGAATGTCTCTGAAAATTCATTTTCTCCTTTCGCACCTGGAATTTTTCCCTGAGAATTTGAGTGTTGTCAGTGATGAGCAAGGGGAAAGATTTCACCAGGACATTCATAAAATGGAGCAGAGATATCAATGTAGATGGGATCCTCACATGATGGGTGACTATTGCTGGTTTTTAGTTAGGGAGACTGACACGCACTACAAGAGGAAGAATGAACTGTAAATCTTAAAACTAAAAGTAGCTGTCACATTTATAATCCCTATCCTGCATGTTTAAGTTACTAAGTAGTACTACAAAGGGTTTTTGACTATTAATTCTTAGGATTTCTTAATTCCAAGTCACAATAAATTTCAAATTGTTTACTTTATAGCAAAAATTACATCATTTTATTACATTTTACTGAGTATGAAATTCAATTTGTCAATAGTAGCATCAATTTATTCCTTTTATATTACCTCATATGTAAAAGTAAGGCATTTTATAATATAATTCTATAATTAAATTAATTAAACTTGTGACATTTTTAGAATTATGTTTAAATTAAACTAAATTTTCTGTATTTTTCGCTGGAATCGAACTCGGTTCTGTCACATGAAAACGTTACGTGTTACGGACTTTTTAATGTCATTTTCGTGTTTAGGCGGTCTGATTTATATAAAATGACCTGTTTTTGTCCATGTGGCAGACAAAAAGTTGAAATTTGTTGACTAGTGTAATTACTGTATACATGTGCAAAAAAAAAATCATCAAAAATAAAAATAAGGTCCCTTCAGGGCCGTTTATTTTTCTTACAAAGTAAGGGGGCAAAACAAAATTAAATATTAAAAGCTCTTAAAGCAGAATTTGTAATGTAAAGTTGTGAGTACCTGAATGTTAATATCTTTTTTGTAGTTTCAGTATGTTGTTGTGTTGTGCTTCGGCTTCTCCGTGGCCCAGCTTCAAGATGCTTCTTCGCTCTGTCTACGTAGCTATTTGCTTGCTTCACTGTTATGGCCACCCACTCTTCTACTGGCTTCTTCTGGTTCCTTGGCTTATGTGTTCGGGGACGCCCGGCACTGCTGAGATTCCTACAACATAACAAAGGAACTATAACAACTTGACCCAGTTCTGGTGTTGTCAAACAAACTTCGGCATGCAAGCACCTGTTACTCATCACTCACCGTCTAAGTCAACATTTCAAGAATAATTCAGTTATGGACATGGGACTGTCTGCTCTGTCAACGTTACTCAACTTGTTACAGATATTTAATTTACACAATATTGGACATTGTGTTACATTTATTTAGCCAGTGACAGTTACTATTACATTATAGACAACTCTTATGTTGGGATGGACCTGTGTGTGTTAGCAAGTTAGCAAGTGTTGCTTTTCAAAAAATCTTTCTCTGGACGCTTCAAGATTTTTTTTTCCTGGGCCGCTGGAGATTATGTGCCGAATGCCTGGCACATTAGTATGTTTTTATATTAATATTACTTTTATTCAGGTACTTACGTTTTACGGGTCTTTCCATCTTGTTTGCGTTTTGTTTGTTTACGTTTTTCGTTGCTCACTTGTTCTATCTCATCTTTGCTTTCATGAGTATTGTTTTCCGGGCGCGTTCTAATGTTTAGTTTTGCTGTTTCTCTACCTCCTCGCGTGCGCTTCTGTGGGCCCTCAGTCTGCAGCTAGGAGCTTAACGAGTAACATCTCTTCTTCTATCCTGAGGCCTTTCCTCTGTCCGGGATCCATGTGCCTTTAAGTTCAGGTATGTTTCATCTTTAGTTTTTGGCTTCACCATTCTTTTCCTGGCGAGTAGTTTAGTTCATTTAAAATCTGTTTTTCTAATTTTAGTTTGTTAATTCTCGCTCGCCAGAATTGTTTTCTTTCGTTTCGTATATGCTATCGTTTTGTTCGTTTTGAGTTACATATATAATTATACAGATGGAACGACCCGACAACGCCCCTTTTTCAGCAACAGTTAATACTATTTAGCAAACATTAATCAGTTACAAAGTTCATTATTCTATCCATAATATTCAGTCTTCTGTAAACCTGCATACAGTAATAAAATATTTGTAATGTTATTTGAATTTTCTTGTTTGGATGCTATTTATTCCTCTGGGTTATCATGGGTAAACTAAATCCCGGTACAGCAACCATATGTGCAACATTTTTTTTTTACTTCAACCGTAGGCAATCCCACAAGAGATTACGAGTAAATCGTTATATTCAAATTAATCTGATGAAACTTGTAAACTCGAGTATGAATTATTAAGAATATCCCACAGAAAAAGTGTAACACATTAAATAAATAAATATTATTATTTTTATTATATATAGGGGTTTCCAAACGGCTGTGGTTTCCCTCAACCAAACAATGACAATGACAATAAGTAAACACTCGGCAATGATAACATAAATAAACACAATGTTTCTATCAAAGTCACACTTAATTTATTTTATTTCTCCACAACTGTCTGTCTAATGTGTCTTCAGCTTGTAGTCCTCTCTTGGCCATACTTTCTTTTACTCCATCCATCCAGGTTTCAGTTGGTCTTCCTTTCCTCCTTCTTCCATCAGGTTCTCAATTCATTACCACTCTTGGCAATCTTCCTTCGTTCATTCTCTTTATATGTCCATACGAACGTAATGTTTTACTTTCAACTATCTCTATCACATCTTTCTCTACTTTCATTATTTCTCTTATTGTGCTATTCCTGATTCTATCTCTCCGCGATTTCCTTGCTGACCTTCTCCAATAATCCATTTCTGTAGTACGCAACTTTGCTCTTTGTTTATTATTTAATGACCAAGTTTCCGCTCCATATAGCAAAATACTTTCTACTATTGATTTATAAATATTTACTTTTGTTTTTGCCATAATATTGCTGCTCCATAACACCGAACTTAACATTCCTATTGTTTTCCTGCATTGGCTTATCCTTTTTTCTATTTCAAATTTGGAAGATCCATCCATCTGTACTATTGCTCCTAAGTAATTAAAACTATTGATTTTTTAAAATTATATTTCCCTCTATTTCTATATCATCATTGTTAGCTGTCATATATTGTCTTTCTTAAATTGATTTTTAATCCCCATTTTGTATACTCCTCTTGCAATTTTCTGCACATATAATCAACATCGTCACTGTCTTGCGCTATAATGACCTGGTCATCGGCGAAGCGCAGGTTAGATATGAATAAATGTTCATCAACCTGTAGTCCCATCTTCCCACATTTATTATTCCATTCCCTCAAACTTACATCCAAAAATACTTTAAACAATGTAGGATAAGCAGCATCCTTGTAATAATCCTTTGTTCGTTTGAAACGACTGTGATATCCTTGATCCAATTTTTATTTGGCGCATGTTATTCCTGTATATTTCTTGTATTAATCCTATTAATGTCTTATGTATACCTGCTATTTCTAATGCTTCCCATAATTTACTTCTGGGTACACTATCGTACGCCTTTTCTAGATCGATAAAGGCCATATCAATCCGTTTCTGTTTTACATAGCATTTCTGCAGTAGGCCTATTTGTTTTACTATGAATATGTGATCAATACAAGATCTGCCTGCTGTAAATCCACATTGCACGTCTGTGTCCTTATACTCATTATTTAATCGTTGTTTCATCACTCTTCTAAAAATCTTTTTAATTGAATTAGTCTCACATATTCCTCTATAATTCCCTTTATCCTTCCTATCTCCTTTCTAATGTATGGGCGTTAAATAACCTAGTTTCATTTCATCCGGTATTTTTTCCCCTTTTAGGATTTTATTTATGAATTTAGTTAATATTGTAACTAGTTTTGGTCCTCCATTTTTTAGTAGCTCTAAATTGATTCCTCCAGGTCCAGAAGCTTTCCTATTGTTCCCTTCTTTTATTGCATAAATATAATAATTATTTTCTTATTAAAGCTGTACAAAATGAAATCACCACTATGTCTACTGTCAGATCTCGGCATACTAAATGAATGGACAATCGAATGATAGGCCTGCTAACCATGAGTAATGAGAAAATGGTTAAAAAACTGGTAAAGAAACCTTTTCTTTTCAGTAAAACCATTTATTTGTAAATTGACAATTGTTTAATGTGCACTGATTTTCCAAATTGAAGGAGGAAGGAATCCAGATGGAAAAGTCCTTTAAACACCTTATGGTTGCCCTAGTAGGCTAATCAACCTCGGGGAAGCAAATACGATTTAATAGGCCTACGAAATTTGTTTTTAACCAACATTTTATTTGTAAATTATTTATTTCAGAGGCAGACGGACAAGCAGGCAAGAAGAGACCCAGAATGAAAAATAAATAGACTTAAACACAGTAAAGAGTTCTGGGGGGGGGGGGTCGAAGCGTCTCAGAATAATTAAACCTTTTCTCCGATGAAAACTCTTAGAACTAACTTTTATCCTCTCATATTGTATAACAACATTACTCGACGTTGAAACGAATGAAGTGCTTTATTCCTCTTAATAAATCTGGTAAATAGGTTTCATTCTGCAACATGCGTCCATCTTACGTTGTAAATGCACTTTAAGAGGAACAATTTTATCTAATTAAAATACTAATGAAAATGAATTCACGTGAATACATATTATGTTGTGTTTCATTTTAATTAATTCCATTCAATCAGCAGAAGATAACATGAGAAACTCTCAAAACCAGTGGTGGGTATGTAAATGGCGAAGGGGAAGGAGCGAGGTAGAGAAGGAATGGACCACTTAAAACATGAGACAGACGTTTTGATAAGAAACTCGAGGTTTCGGTGACGTGATTTAATTTTTATTGCTATTACTAACATTGACGATTAGCTGCATTCCTGTATTAAATGAATGAAACAAATACATTGAACCACGTATTTTAACGAAATGTTCAACACCGCATAAAAAGAGAAGAGCTAATGGTAGAGCTCTGCCCTTTCTTTGATCTAGTAACGTGTACTCTGGCTATCAAATAAATAAAATTGCCATTTAGGAACCGGAGAGACAAGATATGGAAAGAGCATTTTAAATGGCCTATGTCGTCATGTTTATTTAGGACCTATTAAAACGGACATGCAACTTGTAATTCGCATTAGGATGCTTTCTTCTTAAAAGGACAAGCTATATTCCAAGAGCTAGATATATTTTTCAAATTACTTACTTACTCTGTAGAGCATAAGTGACTCAAGGGAAAATGTTAACCATAGATACGAGGTAAATGCACTATCCTTCATCAGAAGTTTAATGTTTGAACTTCTGATGTGTCTCTTTTTATGTTGGTCAAATTAATTCATTTATCTTAACAATACTCCAACAACTAACCAACAAATAAACAAACAAAACAAATTGTGAATGAAAGCTTCTCGAGTTGATATCCCTGAGGATGGAGGCAGCATTGACCTCTGAAACGTCGGAGACAACAGATCTTCAAACTTGGCAGTCAACCAGAGAAGCCTTTATTCATACGCTACTCCAGGAACATCTGAAATCATATAAAGTAGATTGTGTTAGGTGGGATTGTCATGAGATGAATAAACGAGTAGGATTTTTGGGATGTTCTAACCTACGTAAGAGGGAGAGAAACAATGTAAAACAGGAGTGTATTTCACTAATACTTTTTTCACGAACAAAACACAAATGAATAACGTTCGAAAGATAATAGAGAAATTAACAGCCATAGCAACGAGACAGCAGACAACACGTTAATCAGACTGATATAGGTTCAATAGTATTAGCCTAATTGAGATGCATTGGCGTATTGTATTTATAATCTTGTTGCCGTTTTATTAAGTGCCAGTATGGTACTTTATGAGATTGTGTGGGGACGAAAAAATGTCTGTCCGTCTGTCTGTCTGTCTGTCCGTCCGTCCGTCTGTCCGTGCGTCTGTACGCACCATAACTCAAGTACGCTTTTTCGGATTTTCATGAAACTTGGTATAAACATTCATAATGTCGATGGGAAGAACCCAATTGATATTGAACCAAATCGGTTCACCGGTACCGGAGTAATGCCCAATTTAGTGCCTATTTAAATAGATTATGGCGCCTTTCTCATAGAAAGGCGCCATCACTCAAATACGCTGTAACGGATTTTCATGAAACTTTGTATATCCATTTATGACGTCCATGACAAGTGCCCTATTGAATTTGAACCTAATCTGTTGACCGGTACCGGAGTAAAACCCAATTTAGTGTATATTTTAAAGACACGGTAACTCAAATACGCTTTACCGGATTTTTATGAAACTTGGTATACACATTTACAATGTCCATGGGAAGACGTCTATTCATAATGGATAAAATCAGTTGATCTGTTTCGGAGTAATGCTCAATTTAGTGCCTATTTTATGGCAATATACGTATTCGAAAGAATTTATAAAAAAAAAAAAGAAAATCAGTTATCTTGACAACATAGCCTATTGTTTTACTGTGATCTTATAAGGCCTTGGAAATTAAAATACAGGTAGCTATGACAATAAACACTATTGTTTTACATGCGCCTATCCAACTAGACCGTTAAAATGACCCAGGTGCCGAGATGGTAGACCTTTCTTCTTCCGTAAGCCCTGCTTAATGAATAAATCTGGAGCTTAACTTGGAAATCAATAAAAAAAAAAAAAACACATTCTGCATATCATAATTGCAGTCATAACTGATTAAACAAAAACATACTGGCACTTTTTTACATCAGTTTACCTGATTTTATTTATTTCTATCTTCCTTCCTTCCTTTCTTTCTTTCTTTCTTTCTTTCTTTCTTTCTTTATTTCTCAGTTAATTCCTTCAGCTTAGAAGTATTTATGCAGCCCGGCCCATTCAGGACCGCGAAGACAAGGAACTGTCGGTAGATGAATTATTACCTTGTTCACGGAAATACTTTTTTTTGACCAGACAAGGATATGGAGATCCTCCATGGATGAATGATCAACCGGAGCCACCTCCGAAACAACACGAACACATGAATAAGACAACACCAGTCACACATACGGTCACAGACAGAAAAGATGATGTCCGGGGACCACAAAGGCTTAACGATTCCCAACATTCGTCTCATAAGTAAGGAAAATCCCGGAAAAACCCCATCCAGGAATCTAATCCGGGATCGGCGGGAACGCTACGTGAGTAAAGCGAAGGCATTCCCAATTCCTTAGAGGTGGACTTACTGTTCCTGTATATGCCCTAGATAAAATAAACTTTTAAATCTCACTTCATTGAAGTAGTCCTCACCCGTGGGTGAGTTGTTACCGTCACTGCCTGCCACCCGGGCGACCCGGTTTCGATTCCCGCCCCGGCTGGAAAATATTCAAATTTCCTTCCTATGTCAAGACTGAGTGTAGTGTCTTCTCGTTCCCATCCCGCGAAAGGCACTGGCTAACCTATACGGTATCGTCCTTGCCGTCGTTGGGACGTGTGTCGTGATCATCTTGCCCCTTTGCAAGACGCACAGCACCCCAGGTCCATCGATCGTTAGGATTCTCCAAATTTTCAAAATTTAGTTTTTCACGACTGAGTTGTAATTATAATAAGGCATAAAAATAATTAAAAGTCTGTATCGCTATGGTATCACACATGACGGAGGAGAGAAAAGGGATTCACAATAAATGTAATTTCAGCTTTCAAAGAATTTATTGTATAAGTAGAATGGGTGCCATATAGATAGAACTTTCATTAAAAGAAATTACCAGAATAAATTGCATTTACTTTAAAGAGTTTCAACATTATATTATTGACTAGGGCTCCAAAAAATCGTAGGCCTAATGTGCAGATCTTTACATTGCGAGGCTAATAAATAAAACGGAAATTCCCAAGCTTATCCGCGAGCAGAATAATTTCAAGCACCAGCAAAAAACATAAACCAACCCTGAACTGCATTTGACTGAATTCTAACCCACCCAAGAAAATATATTAATAAACCCCAAACAGCGGACAGAATTTCAAAAGCCAAAACCAGAATTCCAAATCCCCCGAAAGAATATTTAAAAACAAAACACGAAACCAGAAGAGAATTTTGATACCCAAAAACAGGTGAGCACTGGATTTAAATTTACTGAACAAAAACAAGAAATAGAACAATATATCATATAGCTCATCTGAAAACCAAATCTCTTCGGCAACTGCCCACTGAACAAAATTACTTAGTTACACAACATGCTGAGTGCTCGACAACCAGACGACCAGGTCGGTCGTTCAACCTTCGCAATCTCGGCATAAGATCAGGATCTCATCTCTCAGCAGAAGGCAGGAACAGAATGCTCTAAGCTTACGGGAAACACCCCCTAAGCTAGAGAAGATCAGTGGCGCTAGTCTCGCCGGAAAATAACTCTGCGCGACATCTTTACTAATAGAGAAACTTGCGCGCGCGGAACAATAATGCAAATCACTGCACATCAGGCTAATGAACTTTATTCACGGTTCAACCTCCACCTGAGCCGTGAATTCGGCTCATTTCTTGTTTATCTAACAGTTTTGTCGCATTCTGCTATCTTTGCTATATTTTATGTATGCTTAGTAAAACACGCCCGGTGGTAAACTCTGTTTTTCTTTCTTTCTGAAATTGGTATTCGCTTGTGCTGCCCTCTGTATGAAGGCAAGGGAGGTCAGGGCCGTGCATAGAAACGTCAGTTGTAATTGGGATCACGCACGAGCAGTTTCTCCGTATGCAAAGTTCAACTCAGTGTTTGGTGGGCGTTTCCGTGATGGCGACCGTCGTCTTCAACGTGGTTCTCGGGTGAGATCTTTGCTTTTTCTATAATGAATTTAAGGTATTTAAAGTAATTCTGTTTAGTATTTCTCACCCAGTTTTGGCCTTGTCTAAATTTCCGTTCTTCGCTATAGTTAATTATGATGCAGTACCGCGGTTCTGGAGTTAAGTTTGAAATTACGCCTACACCATCCGTAATTATTTCTATTCTTCAGTCAGTCTAAAGTTCGTCTGTTATGGGTTGTTTTCACATGTTCTCCCGTTAGCAAAGGCATTTTACTCAGAACTAGTAATGTGGGTTGAAAGAGATAGTATTGGTCGAAAGGTTGGATCAGGGGCTAAATTCTTATAGCTTTTTCAAAACGGGGTTTCTTGGAGTTTACCACCGTCTAACCAGAGCATTTTTCAAGTTAATTTTTGGGGATTTTGCCACTATAAATGTTATGCAGAAGTTCTTCGGCATATACAGAGTGATTCGAAGAATTGGGTTTTTCTTCGTCATACAGAGTGATTAAATTTTTTAGGACATTATTTGAAACGTCTAATAAATGCATATTCTTGGACAAGGGAAGGGAATAAGTAGTTATACCATGTTTTAAAAGAATACCCTCATGAGGATATTTTATGTGATTTATTCAATTTTGTATATATATCATTTTAAGGTATAGCATAAGATCATTTGATGTTTCAGCTTGTTAAATTATTAAATGAATTTGCTGTAAATAATTGTTTCGACCGATGTTTAATTGGTCAAGTTAGAAAAAAAATTGTTTCTCCAAGATTATCACCCTTTTCTATTTTGGTCTACATATTTCAGGTTTTCCCCTAAATGCTGGGTAGTTATTGGAGTAAAATCCTTTTTTCCTGGGAGTATGGGCACCAGATATTGCAGAAAATAAGCAGTAGCGTTGCTAAATTAGTTAGAAATGAGAAAAACCCGGTCTACTTCAACAAAGCATTTGTACTAGGCTTCGTACATATGTCGTCTGTGCCAAAAGAGTAAAGGGGCGCAACATTAGTGGAATCGCAGAGCGTGGTTAGGGTTTTTTTAGCATTTCATTTCTCTAATTTCACGCTCTGTGTTTTTTAAATAGAGTTTTTCGAGGGTGGTAATTTTTCACATTGGCTTTTCTCGTAAAATTTTACTCCTTTATAATTTTTGGTCTCCTTCCTAAGAGTAGGGGAGATTTTCATGTTGTCTTGGCATTTTGCGTAGTTCTGCATTTCCTCGCTTATTTTCTATATTAAGATATAGCGAGTTTATTTACTTACCTTTTGTGACTGGTATGTTCAGTACTTTAGTTTTCAAGCCTGCTATCGCATTGAATATGAAAAGCGTGTGTTAGCAGTGATTATTTTGGGATCCTTTCTAACCTAACAATAAACTTCGGGTATTTACAAATTGCTATCCGGGTTTAGGCATTTTTTGGGTATTGTTGATGGCCTGTTTGGTTTTTATCATAATACTGTGATAATCTATATCGCTATTTGGGTTTTGGTTAAATTTTTGCGAGCGAGATTTGTAGGACCCATGGGTTGGTTTATTGATATTACAGTTTGAAATCTAATGGTGATTTCAATTTTGACATGGGATTTTGAAAATTAAATTTTCGAATTGTTTTGAAGATCCAATAGTGATTTTCATTTTTGAATTTGAACCTTGGAAAATTAAAATTTTCAAAAATACTTCGAGCATTAACTGGGACTTGTATTTTGGAAATTTGAAGTTGAGTTTTCAGAAAATTTTGGGAAAATGCACAGTTAGTGGTTGTCCGAACTTAATTAATTCTGAGAATATTTCAAGAATCTAAGATTGATTTGTACTTGAATTTGAATTTTGAAATTAATATTTGGGACTATTTCCGCAATTTTGATGGGGAGATGTATTTTGAAAATTAAAGCGAAGTGGATTTTGGAAGGTTACCTGAAACTTAAAGCTGGTTTCTAATTGGAAATTAAACTTGGGAAATAAAGTCTTGAATTTTGAGTAACCTAACCGTGACTGGACATATAGATAAAAAAAATTTCTCGATTACGACAGAATAGTGATTTTTACTCGCAATTGATTGGAAATAATTACATACTAATTTTGTGACCTAATGGTGATTAAGATGTGGGCTAATTAAATTTTGGAATGTATCTGTTAATAATTCCGATACTTGATATTGACTTGGTTTTGAGATTTAAATTTGAATTTAATGTTGTTTAATGATTGGGAACCGATTTGTGACTTCTAGATGGAGATTAAGTATTCGAGTTTTTTCAAGTTTGATATCCGTTCTTTTCAAATTTAGATTTTACCGTGTAATTTCCGGTACATTGTAATTTAATAGTGATTTGTATTCTGGGAATATTGTTTGAGCTTATGCATATTATTGAGGCTTAACTGTGAAGGTGTATGCTAAAACTTAATTTTGGGCTACTATTTTCAGTTTATGTACTTACGGTCACACATGAATATTTACTTAAAATTCAGTTAGTAAAAGGCTGTCCTTTATTCGCTTCCTTTTTATAAAGTTTGGCGAACTTTTCAAAATTGGGATTTTGCTATTTCTTTGGTGGATTTTGCTCTCAATCGATCATTATGAGTAATAGGATATATGTCCCCGTAGAATTTTTGTTAAAGGCTGATATTATATACGAATTATTAGTTCGTGGAATCAAAGTGGATTCTGAAGACTCAGTTGGGAATTTGTCTAAATTACTAAAGGATAATTTGTCAAGTCCAGTTGATGTTAGTAATCTAAAAGACATAAAGGTGGAGAATGAATACCCTACATTAGTTTCTAAAACCGAAGAGATTTTTTAACTATGCCAAGAACTTGCAGAAACAGGGCAGTTCTCCCAAAACCAGGTATTACGTTTGCAGGGCCGATTGGACCATATCTCAAATAGATTACAGGATTATTTACAAACAGATATATCCGGGGAACATAGGAGATTACTCTGGCTGCTTCTTCAGGAGGTCTCTTTAGAGAAGGACAGACTTAGGTATCAGTTGGCTGGGAATGTCATGAGGGATTTCGGAATTTCTCCTAAAAGATTTTTTTTAGATGATTCAGTTATCAGGGAACCGCTCCAGCGTACCCCTAAACCCATTGTTCACAATCTAAGTTTTGAAGGTGCTAATAATTTTGCTAAATTGGACCATCCCCTCGGTAAGCTAATATGTCAGTTGGAGGAGTTTACTGATAATTCGCTGGATGAATCATTGAATTTTTGAAATGTCTGATTGAAATTAAGGCTATTAACGAAATTTTTGGATTTAATATCAGGCAGCTTCTTGGATTATGTTTTGTTAGGTTGAAGGGGAACTTAAGGAATCTAGTGGGTACCGCGGTTAAGGAGGAGTAGGATTTGCTCCAGTTCCATCACAGTGTGCTGGACTTTTATTTTTCAACCAGGGATAAAGTGTGTTATTTAAAAAACTACTTTTATCGCGTCCAAGGCGAGAACGAGTCCTTTGGGGATTATGTCCAGAGCATTAAATGCTATGCTGAAGTTTTTCAAGTTAAGGAAACTGAAGTTCAGATTGTCCAACATATTCTAGATGGTATGTCCCCGAGAACTAGAAGCCTGGTGGGTTTTGAGAAGAAACCAAAGAATTTTTAAGGCTTGGCGTTTTTGGGGGCTAGGCTTGGATCTGTTACCGTATCCGATGAGTTGAGAGCTGGAGTATCGGAACTTAAGTCTACTCCGGAACCTGCCGTTACGGTCAGTAATGGTTTGGTTCCTCGACCAGCTGAAAGTATTGTGAGGACCAGATCTTGTTACTTTTGTCATAGGCCTGGGCATTTTCTTAGGGATTGCCCCCGAAGGGTTTCGCAGAGGATTATGCATCGTGGTTCCAAGTCCTCCATTTCTTTTACATCTAATAGTAATTCGTTAGGCCAAGGGGTCCACGCTGTTGGTAATGAGGAACGGATACGGGGGGTTATTAGGAGAGGTTTACCCTATGTGATGGTGGTATGTGATAATCTGGAAGTGGCTGGTCTGGTGGACAGTGGCTCTACCATCAATATCATGTCCGAATTCATTTATAATAACATTAGTAAAGCCCCCAAGAAATATCCGATTGTTGCCGAGAAAATTTCTTGTTTGGTTGCCAATGCCTTACGAATGGAATTCCTGGGGTGGGCCATGATCAAATTTAAAATCGCCTGGTTCTCTTGGAAGGCGAAATTTTGTGTAGCCCCCTACTTGTCCGTACCATTGATTTTGGGCGTTATCTTTGGGGAAGGATCGGGTCTGGTTCTGGATTTTGCTCAGGAGGTTATTTTTTTTAAATTTTCTCCTGAAATCAAAGTTCCTTTTCATAAGGGGCCTTTCTCGGGTCCTATTTCATGCAAGAAAGGAGACCTCTTATTAACTGCTGATTCTGGGGAAGATTCTAGTTGGGATTATGGTTCCATTGGTGAGACTCTGAATCATTTGTCTCCGGACCAGAAAGTAATTCTAAAGGGCGTTTGGGACAGTTATCCTGAAGTTTTAACAACTAAACTAGGACTTACTCACCTTTTGGAATATGATATCGAATTGTTAGATCATACGCCGGTCCGCAGGCCTCCGTATAGATTATCTCCTCCTAAGATTAAGGTAATGAAAAATCTTATCCAGGAAATGTTGGATGAGGGGGTGATAACTACTTCTAGTTCAAATTACAGTAGCCCCATGTTCCTTGTGGAGAAAGGAGAAGGTAAATTTCGGCCGGTCGTTGATTACAGGTATCTGAGTTCTAAAATCAAGATAGATTCCGTGCCTTTGCCGGATATACATTCTTCGTTTAGTTGGTTTGGGAAGGCGAAGTACTTTACCTCGTTCGACCTGAACCAAGCTTATTATCAGATTCCCTTATCGCAGAGATCCAGAAGGTTGACTGCTTTCAATACAGACTGGAACCTTTTTGAATTTACTAGGGTCCCCTTCGGTTTAGCTACCGGCGCCCAAGTTCTGACTCGGCTGCTTGACCAAATATTTGGCGATGTCAAGTATGATTTGTCATCCACTATTTGGATGACCTTGTCATTTACTCCAACAGCTTTGAGGAACATATCGATCATATTGTCCTGGTTTTGGATAGGTTGAGAGATGCGGGTTTGACCGTTAACCCGGCTAAGGTTACGTTGGCTTCTTCGCGTCTGGCTTTTCTGGGGCATGTTGTGTCGCCTGAAGGCGTCACTATCAATCCCGAGAGAACTAAGGCTATTAGGGAATATTTGCCTCCCAGGGACGCGAAAGGAGTCGCTAGGTTCCTGGGTATGGTGAATTTCTTTCACCGGTTCATACCTAATTTAGCCGACAGAGCTGCTCCTTTGAACATCTTGAGAAAAAAAGGGATGAAATTTCAGTGGGGCCCTGAGCAGCAGCGGGCTTTTGATACATTAAAAACTCTGGTGATGAATCCCCCGATTTTGAGTATTCCTGATTTTTCAAAGAGGTTTGTTTTGCAAACCGATGCCTCGTCGGTAGCATTGGGGGCGGTGTTACTTCAGAATTTTGAGGATGGTCGCAAACCTATAGCGTTTGCCTCAAGAACGTTAACGGTGCAAGAGCGAGCATTCTCTGCTTATGAGTTGGAGGCGCTGGCGGTACTTTATGCCGTAGAGAAATTCAGGACGTATTTAGAACATTGTGAATTCGACCTGGAAACGGATTGTCAGGCTCTTAGTTGGGTTCTGGCTAAGCCCCGGACCACCGGACGACTTGCCCGCTGGGCGGTTCGGCTCTCATCTTTCAAGTTCTGTGCCAAGCACATCAGAGCCTCCGAAAACGCGGTGGCAGATGCGTTATCGCGTATGTTCCGTATGCCTCCCGACCAGCCGGGAAGTGATGAAGGTAACCAACTGTTAGGGGAAGAAATTAATCCCCGAGAAAGCGAGGTTAGCGCGGGTATCTTGGATTCTGGTAACATGCCTTTAGTCTGTGGGATTATGTCAGATTTTCCGTTGGCTTACAAGTCTCTGGCCCTCCATCAAGAAACTGACCCTGAACTGGGCCCTTTGATCAAAGATCTGCAAGCGGGTAGAGTCCTATCCCAGTACGTCCTAAAGAAAGGGGTTTTGCATAGCCCTGATCGGGGGTTACGAAAAGGGAAGATTATTCTGCCATCTGTCCTAGTGGACATGGTATTCGGTTTTTTTCACGAGTCTCCTGTCGGTGGGCACTTGGGGCTGTTTAAGACTAGAGCGAAAATTCGTGAGTACTTTGTGTGGCGTGGTATGGAAGCAGATATTAGGGCCCGAGTACGAGCGTGTGCGCGGTGTGCTCAAGCAAAACCCAGCCAGGCAAGCAATTTGGGTTTTCTCAGCTCTCAAGTGCCTGTCGCCCCTTTGGAGCGCTTATTCATAGATTATGTGGGGAAGTTTCCTAGGTCGCGCAATGGCAATCTTTACATACTTGTTGTAGTTGATGCTTTCACAAAATTCGTGTGGCTTTTTCCGGTCAGGGAGGCCTACACTAGAAATACGGTGGAATGTTTGAAGAGAGTTTTCTCCGTGTTTGGTTTTCCCCGCAATCTAGTTTCGGATAATGCCAGCTATTTTGTTTCTGCCACCTTTCGGAATTTTTGTTTTGAGCTCGGGATTAAGCATTGTACTACGTCGCCGTACTATCCACAACCATCTTTGGCGGAACGTTTTAATCGGAATCTTAGGAGCGCCTTGATCGCTTACCATGCCCAAGATCAGACTAACTGGGATCAAAATTTATTCTGGTTACAATTTGCGTTCAACAGCGCTCGCCACGAAGCTCATGGTTTCTCTCCCATTTCTTTGATGCTGGGATTTAAACCTAACGACCCGTTGGCCAACCTGTGGTCGATCCAAGATTTGTTGCCAGATCCGGATCGGTCAGGGCAGGTCAAGGAAATGTGGAATAGAGCGGCTAGGAATTTGCAGATTTCCCATGGGAGAAGTACCACTAGGTATAATAAGCGCCGTAGCCCTGTTCCATTCAAAGAAGGCGATGCGGTGTGGGTCAAAAGCTTTCCCAAGAGCAGTGCCATCAATAAGGTAGCCGCTAAATTATCTGAACGTTTTGTGGGACCGTATAGGATTTTGTCTTTTCTAACGCCTGTTACTGTTCTTTTACAGCATTGTTCTGACGGCAAGAGACGTAAAAGTCACGTGTCCCATTTAAAGCCTGGGTTTACGGGTCCTTAACCGAAAAATGTCCTAGTAGGCTTTATTTTAGGGGTTGTTTGTTAAGCAAGTCTTTGGGTATATCCTGGTGTTTCTGAAAAGTAAATGTCATGTTGGCATAGTTTAATTTGGGGAATATTGATCTCTCTGCGACCTCCTTTCTACAAATTCTGTGTGTTATTTTATTCAAACAAAAATTTTCTCTTTCTCAGTAATGCAGGGTTTTTCTTATCTGATGTTAGGCTTTACTTATTGTAGCATTGGATTTTGGTCATATTCAAAAGAGAGGATGTATAAAAGAGAGGAGCCTTTAATAAAAAATGGCTAGTTAGATTCTTATTGTAAGTGCATCCTGGAAAAGGTTCTTTTAAATAAAAGAAAAGAAAAAATTCCTGAGTATATTCTAAGAGTAGTTGGATCCTACAAGAGGGAGAACATGGAGAGTTTTTTCGGGATTCGGAACAATAATATTAACTAAGTGATTCCAATTACACTCATTTTATTTTAAGAAACAAAAGGGGAAAATTGGCAAAATAAAAAAAAACAAAAAACAACACTTATTTTATGTATATTTTTGGGCGTCTACTGTGCGTTTATATTTTATGTTGCAGTTTGTGGCTGTTCTGTTGGAGTATGATTCCGTCCCATTTTTCTTCGTACCTGAAGGATTTCTGGACCTATGTAAAGAGGGGGGGCTATGTAGTGGAGCCTCTCTTTCTTCTTGTTTCACTGTCCCACTCCTGCCTTGTGCCGGCCCATCTTGGTTCCTGCTCTGGAGACGTCTTGAGTTATGGGTTCCTGGAACAGTAAGAGAACCACGGATGATTGGGCGCATTTGTGGAGCGTCTATCTGGATTTCCAAAAAGGAAAAAAAAATCTGCTTCTGCACTAAGAAATAAATGTAAGCAAGGAATTGGAGAAGAAATCGTGTTTTGGATGGAGCACTGTTAGCAGCATGTTGGACATGAACTTTTGTAGCTTGGTGGAAACAAGTTATTACATGCAAGGCATGCGAGCTGAACAGCTTGACTTATTCCAAGGCAATCTGAGGCTGTGTTTACATTCATGCTTCTTGTGTTTATGAAGAGCCTGGATATTATATGGGTGAAAACTCCATGCAAGCAAAGAAAAAGCATAGAACAAGGCCATATTTAGCAAGCATTTAGCCTTTTGCACTTGCCTTATTGTGAAGAGCAATTGTTGAAGTGTCGTCGGGCACCCTGTTCGGGCTGTGGATGTCGCAACTGTTGGAGTTGCCGTGCAGTAACCTCTCCCGTCTGGTAGATTACAACACTGGTAATCTGAATCCACAAAACCTTGTTCATCCGTCTTCTGAATTCTATTCCTGTTGGTTATTCTATATTCCTGTTTGTTTTTCCTGGGCGGCATGCCATCCTGTTTTGCCTCCCACCCCTGCACCTTCTGGACTCTCAGCCTTTCTCTCAAGCTAGAGCACTCACACCTCATGAGTTAGCTTGGTTGCTCTGTGTTCGTCCGGTTGATGGTTACCGGCCTGTCTGCCACCTTTTTCCTTGGACTGGATCCTTGGTGCTCTGTCTGGTGTGAAGGACCTCTTGAAGTTGCTGTGGGCTCTGACAGTGCTTTTCTCCTTGGATCTTCCGGTTCCTGGCAATATGGTGTTCCTGCTACGGCGGTGTGGAAGTCATCGCAGTCCTCTGCGCCTGCACAGATTTCCGTGGTTCCTGTCTTCTGTGGTGTTTGCTCTTGTCTCCCACCCGGGGGGAGGACGAATGGAGTTGTATTAAGAAGTTTGGACTCTAAAGAAAAAGAGTGTTTGTCGCTTCCTGAAGTTGCTGGGGCATCGGGCAAGGCATTGGAAACATTTTGGGCAGTGTTCAAGACTAAAGATTGTGCTTTTTGGTGTTTCATGTATATTTGGGGGAATGTTTAAAGAAAAAAATGTGTTCTGCGTTTTAAAATAATAAAAAAAAAATAAAGTCTTTGACTTTATTTTTTTGGGGGGGGAGTCAGGGGAGTTTGAGCCGTGAATTCGGCTCATTTCTTGTTTATCTAACAGTTTTGTCGCATTCTGCTATCTTTGCTATATTTTATGTATGCTTAGTAAAACACGCCCGGTGGTAAACTCTGTTTTTCTTTCTTTCTGAAATTGGTATTTGCTTGTGCTGCCCTCTGTATGAAGGCAAGGGAGGTCAGGGCCGTGCATAGAAACGTCAGTTGTAATTGGGATCACGCACGAGCAGTTTCTCCGTATGCAAAGTTCAACTCAGTGTTTGGTGGGCGTTTCCGTGATGGCGACCGTCGTCTTCAACGTGGTTCTCGGGTGAGATCTTTGCTTTTTCTATAATGAATTTAAGGTATTTAAAGTAATTCTGTTTAGTATTTCTCACCCAGTTTTGGCCTTGTCTAAATTTCCGTTCTTCGCTATAGTTAATTATGATGCAGTACCGCGGTTCTGGAGTTAAGTTTGAAATTACGCCTACACCATCCGTAATTATTTCTATTCTTCAGTCAGTCTAAAGTTCGTCTGTTATGGGTTGTTTTCACATGTTCTCCCGTTAGCAAAGGCATTTTACTCAGAACTAGTAATGTGGGTTGAAAGAGATAGTATTGGTCGAAAGGTTGGATCAGGGGCTAAATTCTTATAGCTTTTTCAAAACGGGGTTTCTTGGAGTTTACCACCGTCTAACCAGAGCATTTTTCAAGTTAATTTTTGGGGATTTTGCCACTATAAATGTTATGCAGAAGTTCTTCGGCATATACAGAGTGATTCGAAGAATTGGGTTTTTCTTCGTCATACAGAGTGATTAAATTTTTTAGGACATTATTTGAAACGTCTAATAAATGCATATTCTTGGACAAGGGAAGGGAATAAGTAGTTATACCATGTTTTAGAAGAATACCCTCATGAGGATATTTTATGTGATTTATTCAATTTTGTATATATATCATTTTAAGGTATAGCATAAGATCATTTGATGTTTCAGCTTGTTAAATTATTAAATGAATTTGCTGTAAATAATTGTTTCGACCGATGTTTAATTGGTCAAGTTAGAAATAAATTTGTTTCTCCAAGATTATCACCCTTTTCTATTTTGGTCTACATATTTCAGGTTTTCCCCTAAATGCTGGGTAGTTATTGGAGTAAAATCCTTTTTTCCTGGGAGTATGGGCACCAGATATTGCAGAAAATAAGCAGTAGCGTTGCTAAATTAGTTAGAAATGAGAAAAACCCGGTCTACTTCAACAAAGCATTTGTACTAGGCTTCGTACATATGTCGTCTGTGCCAAAAGAGTAAAGGGGCGCAACATTAGTGGAATCGCAGAGCATGGTTAGGGTTTTTTTAGCATTTCATTTCTCTAATTTCACGCTCTGTGTTTTTTAAATAGAGTTTTTCGAGGGTGGTAATTTTTCACATTGGCTTTTCTCGTAAAATTTTACTCCTTTATAATTTTTGGTCTCCTTCCTAAGAGTAGGGGAGATTTTCATGTTGTCTTGGCATTTTGCGTAGTTCTGCATTTCCTCGCTTATTTTCTATATTAAGATATAGCGAGTTTATTTACTTACCTTTTGTGACTGGTATGTTCAGTACTTTAGTTTTCAAGCCTGCTATCGCATTGAATATGAAAAGCGTGTGTTAGCAGTGATTATTTTGGGATCCTTTCTAACCTAACAATAAACTTCGGGTATTTACAAATTGCTATCCGGGTTTAGGCATTTTTTGGGTATTGTTGATGGCCTGTTTGGTTTTTATCATAATACTGTGATAATCTATATCGCTATTTGGGTTTTGGTTAAATTTTTGCGAGCGAGATTTGTAGGACCCATGGGTTGGTTTATTGATATTACAGTTTGAAATCTAATGGTGATTTCAATTTTGACATGGGATTTTGAAAATTAAATTTTCGAATTGTTTTGAAGATCCAATAGTGATTTTCATTTTTGAATTTGAACCTTGGAAAATTAAAATTTTCAAAAATACTTCGAGCATTAACTGGGACTTGTATTTTGGAAATTTGAAGTTGAGTTTTCAGAAAATTTTGGGAAAATGCACAGTTAGTGGTTGTCCGAACTTAATTAATTCTGAGAATATTTCAAGAATCTAAGATTGATTTGTACTTGAATTTGAATTTTGAAATTAATATTTGGGACTATTTCCGCAATTTTGATGGGGAGATGTATTTTGAAAATTAAAGCGAAGTGGATTTTGGAAGGTTACCTGAAACTTAAAGCTGGTTTCTAATTGGAAATTAAACTTGGGAAATAAAGTCTTGAATTTTGAGTAACCTAACCGTGACTGGACATATAGATTAAAAAAATTTCTCGATTACGACAGAATAGTGATTTTTACTCGCAATTGATTGGAAATAATTACATACTAATTTTGTGACCTAATGGTGATTAAGATGTGGGCTAATTAAATTTTGGAATTTATCTGTTTTAATTCCGATACTTGATATTGACTTGGTTTTGAGATTTAAATTTGAATTTAATGTCGTTTAATGATTGGGAACCGATTTGTGACTTCTAGCTGGAGATTAAGTATTCGAGTTTTTTCAAGTTTGATATCCGTTCTTTTCAAATTTAGATTTTACCGTGTAATTTCCGGTACATTGTAATTTAATAGTGATTTGTATTCTGGGAATATTGTTTGAGCTTATGCATATTATTGAGGCTTAACTGTGAAGGTGTATGCTAAAACTTAATTTTGGGCTACTATTTTCAGTTTATGTACTTACGGTCACACATGAATATTTACTTAAAATTCAGTTAGTAAAAGGCTGTCCTTTATTCGCTTCCTTTTTATAAAGTTTGGCGAACTTTTCAAAATTGGGATTTTGCTATTTCTTTGGTGGATTTTGCTCTCAATCGATCATTATGAGTAATAGGATATATGTCCCCGTAGAATTTTTGTTAAAGGCTGATATTATATACGAATTATTAGTTCGTGGAATCAAAGTGGATTCTGAAGACTCAGTTGGGAATTTGTCTAAATTACTAAAGGATAATTTGTCAAGTCCAGTTGATGTTAGTAATCTAAAAGACATAAAGGTGGAGAATGAATACCCTACATTAGTTTCTAAAACCGAAGAGATTTTTTAACTATGCCAAGAACTTGCAGAAACAGGGCAGTTCTCCCAAAACCAGGTATTACGTTTGCAGGGCCGATTGGACCATATCTCAAATAGATTACAGGATTATTTACAAACAGATATATCCGGGGAACATAGGAGATTACTCTGGCTGCTTCTTCAGGAGGTCTCTTTAGAGAAGGACAGACTTAGGTATCAGTTGGCTGGGAATGTCATGAGGGATTTCGGAATTTCTCCTAAAAGATTTTTTTTAGATGATTCAGTTATCAGGGAACCGCTCCAGCGTACCCCTAAACCCATTGTTCACAATCTAAGTTTTGAAGGTGCTAATAATTTTGCTAAATTGGACCATCCCCTCGGTAAGCTAATATGTCAGTTGGAGGAGTTTACTGATAATTCGCTGGATGAAGTCATTGAATTTTTGAAATGTCTGATTGAAATTAAGGCTATTAACGAAATTTTTGGATTTAATATCAGGCAGCTTCTTGGATTATGTTTTGTTAGGTTGAAGGGGAACTTAAGGAATCTAGTGGGTACCGCGGTTAAGGAGGAGTGGGATTTGCTCCAGTTCCATCACAGTGTGCTGGACTTTTATTTTTCAACCAGGGATAAAGTGTGTTATTTAAAAAACTACTTTTATCGCGTCCAAGGCGAGAACGAGTCCTTTGGGGATTATGTCCAGAGCATTAAATGCTATGCTGAAGTTTTTCAAGTTAAGGAAACTGAAGTTCAGATTGTCCAACATATTCTAGATGGTATGTCCCCGAGAACTAGAAGCCTGGTGGGTTTTGAGAAGAAACCAAAGAATTTTTATGGCTTGGCGTTTTTGGGGGCTAGGCTTGGATCTGTTACCGTATCCGATGAGTTGAGAGCTGGAGTATCGGAACTTAAGTCTACTCCGGAACCTGCCGTTACGGTCAGTAATGGTTTGGTTCCTCGACCAGCTGAAAGTATTGTGAGGACCAGATCTTGTTACTTTTGTCATAGGCCTGGGCATTTTCTTAGGGATTGCCCCCGAAGGGTTTCGAGAGGATTATGCATCGTGGTTCCAAGTCCTCCATTTCTTTTACATCTAATAGTAATTCGTTAGGCCAAGGGGTCCACGCTGTTGGTAATGAGGAACGGATACGGGGGGTTATTAGGAGAGGTTTACCCTATGTGATGGTGGTATGTGATAATCTGGAAGTGGCTGGTCTGGTGGACAGTGGCTCTACCATCAATATCATGTCCGAATTCATTTATAATAACATTAGTAAAGCCCCCAAGAAATATCCGATTGTTGCCGAGAAAATTTCTTGTTTGGTTGCCAATGCCTTACAAATGGAATTCCTGGGGTGGGCCATGATCAAATTTAAAATCGCCGGGTTCTCTTGGAAGGCGAAATTTTGTGTAGCCCCCTACTTGTCCGTACCATTGATTTTGGGCGTTCCCTTTGGGGAAGGATCGGGTCTGGTTCTGGATTTTGCTCAGGAGGTTATTTTTTTTAAATTTTCTCCTGAAATCAAAGTTCCTTTTCATAAGGGGCCTTTCTCGCGTCCTATTTCATGCAAGAAAGGAGACCTCTTATTAACTGCTGATTCTGGGGAAGATTCTAGTTGGGATTATGGTTCCATTGGTGAGACTCTGAATCATTTGTCTCCGGACCAGAAAGTAATTCTAAAGGGCGTTTGGGATAGTTATCCTGAAGTTTTAACAACTAAACTAGGACTTACTCACCTTTTGGAATATGATATCGAATTGTTAGATCATACGCCGGTCCGCAGGCCTCCGTATAGATTATCTCCTCCTAAGATTAAGGTAATGAAAAATCTTATCCTGGAAATGTTGGATGAGGGGGTGATAACTACTTCTAGTTCAAATTACAGTAGCCCCATGTTCCTTGTGGAGAAAGGAGAAGGTAAATTTCGGCCGGTCGTTGATTACAGGTATCTGAGTTCTAAAATCAAGATAGATTCCGTGCCTTTGCCGGATATACATTCTTCGTTTAGTTGGTTTGGGAAGGCGAAGTACTTTACCTCGTTCGACCTGAACCAAGCTTATTATCAGATTCCCTTATCGCAGAGATCCAGAAGGTTGACTGCTTTCAATACAGACTGGAACCTTTTTGAATTTACTAGGGTCCCCTTCGGTTTAGCTACTGGCGCCCAAGTTCTGACTCGGCTGCTTGACCAAATATTTGGCGATGTCAAGTATGATTTGTCATCCACTATTTGGATGACCTTGTCATTTACTCCAACAGCTTTGAGGAACATATCGATCATATTGTCCTGGTTTTGGATAGGTTGAGAGATGCGGGTTTGACCGTTAACCCGGCTAAGGTTACGTTGGCTTCTTCGCGTCTGGCTTTTCTGGGGCATGTTGTGTCGCCTGAAGGCGTCACTATCAATCCCGAGAGAACTAAGGCTATTAGGGAATATTTGCCTCCCAGGGACGCGAAAGGAGTCGCTAGGTTCCTGGGTATGGTGAATTTCTTTCACCGGTTCATACCTAATTTAGCCGACAGAGCTGCTCCTTTGAACATCTTGAGAAAAAAAGGGATGAAATTTCAGTGGGGCCCTGAGCAGCAGCGGGCTTTTGATACATTAAAAACTCTGGTGATGAATCCCCCGATTTTGAGTATTCCTGATTTTTCAAAGAGGTTTGTTTTGCAAACCGATGCCTCGTCGGTAGCATTGGGGGCGGTGTTACTTCAGAATTTTGAGGATGGTCGCAAACCTATAGCGTTTGCCTCAAGAACGTTAACGGTGCAAGAGCGAGCATTCTCTGCTTATGAGTTGGAGGCGCTGGCGGTACTTTATGCCGTAGAGAAATTCAGGACGTATTTAGAACATTGTGAATTCGACCTGGAAACGGATTGTCAGGCTCTTAGTTGGGTTCTGGCTAAGCCCCGGACCACCGGACGACTTGCCCGCTGGGCGGTTCGGCTCTCATCTTTCAAGTTCTGTGCCAAGCACATCAGAGCCTCCGAAAACGCGGTGGCAGATGCGTTATCGCGTATGTTCCGTATGCCTCCCGACCAGCCGGGAAGTGATGAAGGTAACCAACTGTTAGGGGAAGAAATTAATCCCCGAGAAAGCGAGGTTAGCGCGGGTATCTTGGATTCTGGTAACATGCCTTTAGTCTGTGGGATTATGTCAGATTTTCCGTTGGCTTACAAGTCTCTGGCCCTCCATCAAGAAACTGACCCTGAACTGGGCCCTTTGATCAAAGATCTGCAAGCGGGTAGAGTCCTATCCCAGTACGTCCTAAAGAAAGGGGTTTTGCATAGCCCTGATCGGGGGTTACGAAAAGGGAAGATTATTCTGCCATCTGTCCTAGTGGACATGGTATTCGGTTTTTTTCACGAGTCTCCTGTCGGTGGGCACTTGGGGCTGTTTAAGACTAGAGCGAAAATTCGTGAGTACTTTGTGTGGCGTGGTATGGAAGCAGATATTAGGGCCCGAGTACGAGCGTGTGCGCGGTGTGCTCAAGCAAAACCCAGCCAGGCAAGCAATTTGGGTTTTCTCAGCTCTCAAGTGCCTGTCGCCCCTTTGGAGCGCTTATTCATAGATTATGTGGGGAAGTTTCCTAGGTCGCGCAATGGCAATCTTTACATACTTGTAGTTGATGCTTTCACAAAATTCGTGTGGCTTTTTCCGGTCAGGGAGGCCAACACTAGAAATACGGTGGAATGTTTGAAGAGAGTTTTCTCCGTGTTTGGTTTTCCCCGCAATCTAGTTTCGGATAATGCCAGCTATTTTGTTTCTGCCACCTTTCGGAATTTTTGTTTTGAGCTCGGGATTAAGCATTGTACTACGTCGCCGTACTATCCACAACCATCTTTGGCGGAACGTTTTAATCGGAATCTTAGGAGCGCCTTGATCGCTTACCATGCCCAAGATCAGACTAACTGGGATCAAAATTTATTCTGGTTACAATTTGCGTTCAACAGCGCTCGCCACGAAGCTCATGGTTTCTCTCCCATTTCTTTGATGCTGGGATTTAAACCTAACGACCCGTTGGCCAACCAGTGGTCGATCCAAGATTTGTTGCCAGATCCGGATCGGTCAGGGCAGGTCAAGGAAATGTGGAATAGAGCGGCTAGGAATTTGCAGATTTCCCATGGGAGAAGTACCACTAGGTATAATAAGCGCCGTAGCCCTGTTCCATTCAAAGAAGGCGATGCGGTGTGGGTCAAAAGCTTTCCCAAGAGCAGTGCCATCAATAAGGTAGCCGCTAAACTATCTGAACGTTTTGTGGGACCGTATAGGATTTTGTCTTTTCTAACGCCTGTTACTGTTCTTTTACAGCATTGTTCTGACGGCAAGAGACGTAAAAGTCACGTGTCCCATTTAAAGCCTGGGTTTACGGGTCCTTAACAGAAAAATGTCCTAGTAGGCTTTATTTTAGGGGTTGTTTGTTAAGCAAGTCTTTGGGTATATCCTGGTGTTTCAGAAAAGTAAATGTCATGTTGGCATAGTTTAATTTGGGGAATATTGATCTCTCTGCGACCTCCTTTCTACAAATTCTGTGTGTTATTTTATTCAAACAAAAATTTTCTCTTTCTCAGTAATGCAGGGTTTTTCTTATCTGATGTTAGGCTTTACTTATTGTAGCATTGGATTTTGGTCATATTCAAAAGAGAGGATGTATAAAAGAGAGGAGCCTTTAATAAAAAATGGCTAGTTAGATTCTTATTGTAAGTGCATCCTGGAAAAGGTTCTTTTAAATAAAAGAAAAGAAAAAATTCCTGAGTATATTCTAAGAGTAGTTGGATCCTACAAGAGGGAGAACATGGAGAGTTTGTTCGGGATTCGGAACAATAATATTAACTAAGTGATTCCAATTACACTCATTTTATTTTAAGAAACAAAAGGGGAAAATTGGCAAAATAAAAAAAAACAAAAAACAACACTTATTTTATGTATATTTTTGGGCGTCTACTGTGCGTTTATATTTTATGTTGCAGTTTGTGGCTGTTCTGTTGGAGTATGATTCCGTCCCATTTTTCTTCGTACCTGAAGGATTTCTGGACCTATGTAAAGAGGGGGGGCTATGTAGTGGAGCCTCTCTTTCTTCTTGTTTCACTGTCCCACTCCTGCCTTGTGCCGGCCCATCTTGGTTCCTGCTCTGGAGACGTCTGGAGTTATGGGTTCCTGGAACAGTAAGAGAACCACGGATGATTGGGCGCATTTGTGGAGCGTCTATCTGGATTTCCAAAAAGGAAAAAAAAAATCTGCTTCTGCACTAAGAAATAAATGTAAGCAAGGAATTGGAGAAGAAATCGTGTTTTGGATGGAGCACTGTTAGCAGCATGTTGGACATGAACTTTTGTAGCTTGGTGGAAACAAGTTATTACATGCAAGGCATGCGAGCTGAACAGCTTGACTTATTCCAAGGCAATCTGAGGCTGTGTTTACATTCATGCTTCTTGTGTTTATGAAGAGCCTGGATATTATATGGGTGAAAACTCCATGCAAGCAAAGAAAAAGCATAGAGCAAGGCCATATTTAGCAAGCATTTAGCCTTTTGCACTTGCCTTATTGTGAAGAGCAATTGTTGAAGAGTCGTCGGGCACCCTGTTCGGGCTGTGGATGTCGCAACTGTTGGAGTTGCCGTGCAGTAACCTCTCCCGTCTGGTAGATTACAACACTGGTAATCTGAATCCACAAAACCTTGTTCATCCGTCTTCTGAATTCTGTTCCTGTTGGTTATTCTATATTCCTGTTTGTTTTTCCTGGGCGGCATGCCATCCTGTTTTGCCTCCCACCCCTGCACCTTCTGGACTCTCAGCCTTTCTCTCAAGCTAGAGCACTCACACCTCATGAGTTAGCTTGGTTGCTCTGTGTTCGTCCGGTTGATGGTTACCGGCCTGTCTGCCACCTTTTTCCTTGGACTGGATCCTTGGTGCTCTGTCTGGTGTGAAGGACCTCTTGAAGTTGCTGTGGGCTCTGACAGTGCTTTTCTCCTTGGATCTTCCGGTTCCTGGCAATATGGTGTTCCTGCTACGGCGGTGTGGAAGTCATCGCAGTCCTGTGCGCCTGCACAGATTTCCGTGGTTCCTGTCTTCTGTGGTGTTTGCTCTTGTCTCCCACCCGGGGGGAGGACGAATGGAGTTGTATTAAGAAGTTTGGACTCTAAAGAAAAAGAGTGTTTGTCGCTTCCTGAAGTTGCTGGGGCATCGGGCAAGGCATTGGAAACATTTTGGGCAGTGTTCAAGACTAAAGATTGTGCTTTTTGGTGTTTCATGTATATTTGGGGGAATGTTTAAAGAAAAAAATGTGTTCTGCGTTTTAAAATAATAAAAAAAAAATAAAGTCTTTGACTTTATTTTTTTTGGGGGGGAGTCAGGGGAGTTTGAGCCGTGAATAAGGCTCATTTCTTGTTTATCTAACAGTTTTGTCGCATTCTGCTATCTTTGCTATATTTTATGTATGCTTAGTAAAACACGCCCGGTGGTAAACTCTGTTTTTCTTTCTTTCTGAAATTGGTATTTGCTTGTGCTGCCCTCTGTATGAAGGCAAGGGAGGTCAGGGCCGTGCATAGAAACGTCAGTTGTAATTGGGATCACGCACGAGCAGTTTCTCCGTATGCAAAGTTCAACTCAGTGTTTGGTGGGCGTTTCCGTGATGGCGACCGTCGTCTTCAACGTGGTTCTCGGGTGAGATCTTTGCTTTTTCTATAATGAATTTAAGGTATTTAAAGTAATTCTGTTTAGTATTTCTCACCCAGTTTTGGCCTTGTCTAAATTTCCGTTCTTCGCTATAGTTAATTATGATGCAGTACCGCGGTTCTGGAGTTAAGTTTGAAATTACGCCTACACCATCCGTAATTATTTCTATTCTTCAGTCAGTCTAAAGTTCGTCTGTTATGGGTTGTTTTCACATGTTCTCCCGTTAGCAAAGGCATTTTACTCAGAACTAGTAATGTGGGTTGAAAGAGATAGTATTGGTCGAAAGGTTGGATCAGGGGCTAAATTCTTATAGCTTTTTCAAAACGGGGTTTCTTGGAGTTTACCACCGTCTAACCAGAGCATTTTTCAAGTTAATTTTTGGGGATTTTGCCACTATAAATGTTATGCAGAAGTTCTTCGGCATATACAGAGTGATTCGAAGAATTGGGTTTTTCTTCGTCATACAGAGTGATTAAATTTTTTAGGACATTATTTGAAACGTCTAATAAATGCATATTCTTGGACAAGGGAAGGGAATAAGTAGTTATACCATGTTTTAGAAGAATACCCTCATGAGGATATTTTATGTGATTTATTCAATTTTGTATATATATCATTTTAAGGTATAGCATAAGATCATTTGATGTTTCAGCTTGTTAAATTATTAAATGAATTTGCTGTAAATAATTGTTTCGACCGATGTTTAATTGGTCAAGTTAGAAATAAATTTGTTTCTCCAAGATTATCACCCTTTTCTATTTTGGTCTACATATTTCAGGTTTTCCCCTAAATGCTGGGTAGTTATTGGAGTAAAATCCTTTTTTCCTGGGAGTATGGGCACCAGATATTGCAGAAAATAAGCAGTAGCGTTGCTAAATTAGTTAGAAATGAGAAAAACCCGGTCTACTTCAACAAAGCATTTGTACTAGGCTTCGTACATATGTCGTCTGTGCCAAAAGAGTAAAGGGGCGCAACACACCCTGGTTCCGTTCCGGGACCTTTAGACCTCCCTCCGGGTAGAATCACCTATCATCATTGTCACTGCTGAAGTACGCAGTCACGAATGCACTGTTTTCGAAATTCGACAAAGATTTTCTGTGTTTTCTAATATGAGTAGAATTTTTGTGGTTAAGAAAGGTTGCCTTGCAACAGGAGAGTAAGTTAAAGGAAAACGCGATACCTGGAATGATGCATGCTATCACTATGATTTGCTCATTTCCAATAGCCTAAATTCTTATACATTATTAATCAGAAGTCGGTTTGACAGTTTAATAAATGACTATTAGATTGTTTCTGGAGGTTATACTCTGTACTGCAAGTAGGCCTAACTTATATTGTAATGTCAAAATACAGTAGGATCTAAAACCCATATTAGAAGTCACCCCGTCTTAATGACCTATTTTTTTCAGGAACCAACCACATAACATCTATGCATTTCATACTTGTACTGTATTAAGAGATCTCCCCTCCCCCCACCAATGTTCCTATTGATTTTATTTCCTTCTTCAAGTAGGCCTAATTTCTTCTACAGTAGGCTTAATGTCAGCGGATGAGAGGAAATTCCTTCTCTCAACATTGCAAGTAGTTTCTGGAATGTATGAAAATTATTGTCACGAATGTGCAGATGGCCTATGGATGTTTTGAACAGGAGCACCATGAGAAAACCTGCCCAGACCACAATTTTTTCACCACAAATTCCACATAACTCCATCCAGATTCTATCCCTGTTCCCAGCGATGGAGACAAGTGGTCTAGCCAATCACCCATGGAGGCAGTCATAATGGAAAAGTTTTATAGTTGCACACTGGTCTGGTCCCGTTATGGTGGAAGTAGGAATGAGGGAGTAGGATAAGAGACATATCAAAACCTCGTGTCAGAGTAATTGGGTTTGAAAGTTGTCTCTGAGAATAAGCAAATATTGCTCCTTTAAAAATAATAATAGGCTACATCAGTGATTATAGGATAAAGATTCTGTTTATGAGGAACTAATCCGCTGCTCCTTAAGCTATAATGTTAAATTTTGTTCTAGATTATACATAGCCCTAACGACTCGAGGGAAGCATTTTCTTATTGCAATAAGATGCTGACTTAACAAATAAATAAATTATAAGCAACTAGATAAGTATTTAGACAAATTGTGTATTTGTGCATTCGAATTTGAATAATAAGCTATCGCTAACCCCAGAAATTTAGAGTTTGTCATTTCTTCAATTTCCATATTGATGAACACTGTAGAATTTATTATTGTTTCACAACACTGGGAAAGGTTCAAGTCACACACTGTAGAACTGTTAATCGATATAACTTATATTTTTAAAGAATCTGGATTTAAATAGAAAAGATTAGTTATAGTTAGCGTATAATGTATTAAAAATTCCTCCTTATTCCCTCAAATTTATCTTAGCCGCCAAAATTTCGTAAACTTACGTCAAACAACTCAATAATATTAGAGTATTAATTTTTTTCCTTTAAGATAGAATGGAACTAAGAACATGTAAAAAATATTTTTGTTTATATTTTTCACTACGTAAAGTTACTTACAATTAAATGTGTCATTGCAGAAAGGTACTTAGCTAAATCATTTGAAGCAAATACAATAATATTTTCTTCTAGTAACTACCAATTAGCTAACCTCTATGTGAATACATCAAGTTAAGAAGTTCATTTAATTTGACATGTTTTACTAATATAATGATTAACATTTTTAGCTACTGAACCTTTTAATAGGTTTTTGTCAAACAGATTAACATTAAGCCTACCATTTCCGTCTTGTTATTTATTTCTATCTTGGTAATTGCTACTGTCAATTAACGTTATAGGCTACTACGTGTATTGTATGGTTTGATGTATTTCTATTTAATAAAGTTTCATAATTGTAAATAATTTGAACTTTAAGTTATTGTAAACAACTTTACATAGAAATAATTGTTTTTGCAATTATTTCAAGCCCGAAGAAGCATTATCCTTTTGTTTGTTTGTTTATTTATTTTGCATGTAGGAAAAATGCGTCAAAAAGAGATGTGTATTGCAGATTCAAACGTGCTATTTGACACGGTAGTGCATTTTAAATGACGGAAAACAAAAGAAGGAATGAAAGAAACAGATGATCTATAGAATTCACAAATGTTGGGATTCATGTAACTATGAATTTAACCATAGCTGCCGTTCATTTTTTAAGAATTAAAACAGAATCAACATTGTTATGTAATGCCAAGAGGAAACAATGCATTATTACAGTCGCGAAAATGTTACAGACAGTAGGATGGGTACAGTCCTTAAAGTAAAGTAGTATGTCTGTTTCTCTCTTACGTAGATACTAGTAATGTGCCAGAGTGAGACGTGCTTACTTGTTTTCTTTAGGGCCAGTTCTACCTATATTAATAATTCAATACGAATGATTTACAGAGTAGAATGGGTATAACTGTGAAGATTTTAATACATACTCCTCCAGTAGAAACAAACAAAACTCAAATACCATTTTTTTCACAAGTGAGTAATTTTCTCAGAAAAATATCTAATCCCTAAACTTAAACCAAGCTTTACTCGATAAATATTATCCGCACTTTTCTATTTTACTTCACATCAGCAAAAGAAACAATAAGTAGTGATTTTTATCAATAATTTTGGCGATCTTCGTGCTAACTATAATACAAAGATTATTACGTGGACCACATAAATCCGCGACATAAGGAAATATCGGAGCGAAAGTGTTTCACGCTTTGTTTTTATATTCGTTGCAGAGGTGATTGCCAAGAAATACAAGTTATCGGGTAATGCACTAATGCAATTCCTTAAATGAGGTTAACATAAGGTTAGGTTGAAAAAATAACTTTTTGTTTTAAGGCATTTCTAATAAGAAAATAAGTGATCTTCACAATAAACGTTGTTTCATGTTAGTATGTCGATTATTACAGAATTATAAACATTTAAAGTAATTGGTTATGCAGTGGAAGTGACATTTAAAAATCCTTCAGCTGAAAACATATGTTGCGGCTAAATCTCATTTTCTCACAATTTACAATTTCATAATAAAATTTTATTTTCTAAAAAATTGTTCAATGGATTTAAATTAATTTTTGTGTGAATACTGGATATCTGAGCTTATCATTTTGCATCCATCAACATTGGTTTTTCATACAAAAATAAAATTCATGAAAATATTTATAATTATTTTAAATTATAATAAATTTTGCCTTGGGCTACAAATAGGCCATAAACTAGACTATATTTCAAACCTTTTTAGTTCAGTTCATTTGCCTTGACTTCAAACTGTTAAATTTTCATACCAGTCATTACTATATGTTCTGAGAAATAGAAAACTTTCTTTATTTTCAATCAAAATGTAGAAATGGCTGCAATTTAAAAAATATAATCAATTCCGTTAAAAAAAATATTCATGTAGTGTCGTTATTACTTGTTGATAACTAGTTTTCCAATTGATCAAATATATTTATATTTATGTACAACCCCATAAGAACTAGTCTAACCTACCCCTTAAAACTATCTCAAAACCCATAAACACAAAACAGATTTGCAATAACCTCTCTCGGCGTTACTCAAGTCCTAGGGGCTTGCCCACATGGTGAATTATTACGAAATTTACGTAATCACACAGTGCGCTTCCTAATAGCAATATCCTTTCGGGAAATCAGGAAGTAGACCTAACTGCCTTCTCATATCCAAACATGCCTTCAAATTTTCTGACATCATCTATCCCATAGAAAGCTCATATACCAAAAACCAACTGCTTCTTTAAATTGTAAGTTCCTTAAAAGTGGACGAAAAATTTGTATTAAAACAATAGGGAAATTGATAAGTAGTGCAGCGTTGAGAAGTGCAGCCCTGACTACTGCGAGCAGCAGTCGATCACAGTGCACCGCTATCTAGCTAGCGAAGGATATTCCAAATGCCACTGGCTAGGTGCTTTACCTGGCACTATTTCGGCCTCCAATTGGGAACCTTCAAATTAAACAAGAAAAAAAGCTATATTTGCTATAAGCTTATGAGTTTCTTAGCCTGTAGGTTGTAAGATCTGTCAGCGAATTTTGAATGTAAATTTCGATAAGAGCTCATTAATAGTAACCTTGTTAGACAAATAAAATTTTGCGTCACTTCTTTAACGTATCCCTAACCGTAGTCTATTCGGCACAGCGTACAACATTCACCCACATAATATTGTCTTTCGTGATTAAATGTAGCAGTATTCAGACCTCAGAATGCTAATGGTGAACAGTGACGATCAGACAGACAGTGGCCTCCACGCGTGGCATTAAGTGGACTTGTTTAGGAAATGACACTTGTGCGCGCTCGTAACAGCTTGAAGTCTTTAACAACAGTTGGAGCTTATCACCTCATTTAGAAATAAACAAGACACGGTATGGTACTTAGATCGATCCCCCACGCCACTAATTACCCGTGCAATTGAACCGTCAACATCCGCTTTAGTCGTTACTCCGTTAAATTATCCAAACTGCACAGATAGAAACAGGATCAGAGAAAAACTACACTGTTGTAGAACCAGCCGTTAAAACTTTCAGTAAAAAGTCACTTTTCCGGCAATCGGCTCCACACAATATTAAAGTACACCAACATTCTTGTAATTTTAAAATGTCTATAGCCATACAATCTCGTAAAATATCTGTTCTGCTTTGAGAACAGATGGAAATATTGAAATAACTGGCAGGCCCTTTTTAATGTCTTTAAAAATCTTTCAATTTTCCGGTTACTGTATAACACAATGTAATTGTCTAACACAATGCAAGAAACGCCTTGTGATTATACTAATATTTGATTATTTATTTTTATTTGTATTTCTGCCCCATGGGCAGTTCTATATTAGCGTTGCCACCTGTCCCGAATTTGGAGGGACATCCCGCATTTCAAGAACATTTTCAGCTTCCCGAATTATGCCTAAGAGGGACGCATTATATATGTTTTTTTTTTTTATTATTATTTTGTTAGCCTTTTTTTTCCTAATGTTAGTGTTACTGTTACATAGCCTGTTCAGTTTTGGCTTTGTAACGAATATACCATCTTTCTCTTATTAATAAATTGTTCCATGTACAAATTTAGGTATGAAGATCGATAAGTGTCCCTCCTTAGCCTTACCAAAAGGTGGCAACCCTATTCTATACTCTCATGTAAAATTCCACTATCCAACTCTGTCTTTGCTGCGTCTTTCGACTCTCCATAATTTATTTTCTTCTTCTTCTTCTTCAATTTTCTTCTTGAATTCTTCGTACACCAAGTTTTTTTTTCATTTATTTTTTCTTTTAATTACTTCCATCAGAAGTTTTCTTTATCTAATGATGTGTCCTAAACCAGTTTACTTCTAATTTCGTTACAACTTCTAATATATGCCTACATTTCTTCTGAAGCGGAAAGAAAATCGGGAGTTAGTCTCAGTTCTACAGTATAATATTAAATGTAAGCTTGGAATTTCAAATAATTTACTCATAATAAAACATATATATAACATGTGTACATGTAACATGCAACATATCATAATATTTTAACAGTTATCTGCAGTCGCATGGTGATATGTAAAAGTTCTTCCATAATACTTTGCTGTCTGATGAATTATCGTACGTCAATATTCTTCTTCTTCTTCTTCTTCTTCTCATAATCCTAGGCTTCTAGCCTGTTGGGAAGTGAGTCGTGCCATCTTTTTCGGGGTCTCCCAGGAGATCTCTTGCCTGTTGGAACGTTATCTCGTACGATTTTAGGTAGTCTGCCTTCATCCATTCTTGATATGTGGTCATGCCATTCTTGTCTCCTTCTTATTACCCAATTACCTATTGGCTGGATATCACACATCTCTCGAATATGCTCATTCCTTATTCTATCGTGTCTTGTTTTTCTCACTATTTTCCTTAATGTAGTCATTTCCTGAGTTTCCAGTGTTTGCTTAGTTTTGGATGTGTCTGCTCTTGTTTCCGCAGCATATGTGAGTACTGGTCTTACTACCGATTTGTAAATCCTTACTTTTGTTTCTGTTCTTAGATATTTATTCTTCCATACTAAGTCATTTAATGATCCGGAGATTCTTGCAGCTTTGTTTGCTTGATTCGTGACCTCTGTTTGTAACATGCCATTACTGTTAAATGTTATGCCTAAGTACGTAAGTGTCATGGTCTGATCTATAATGTTTCTTTCAACTTCTAATTTGCACCGGCGAGGTTCTTTAGATACTACTAAACATTTGGATTTTTTAGTAGAAATTTTCATATTGTATTTTTGGCTCTCAATCATAAATCGATATAGTAAGCGTTGCAAATTATCTTCGGAATCACTGATTAGAACTATGTCATCAGCATAGCAGACAGCATTTATTTCTTTATTGCCCATCTTATATCCTTTCATTTTTCTAATACTTTTAAGTATTTCATCAATAACGATGTTGAAGAGTAATGGGCTGAGAGAGTCCCCTTGTCTGACTCCTCTGTTCATTTTAATCTTCTCTAAGAGTTGGCCATTATATTTTATCCTTGAGAAATTGTTGGAGTATATGTCATGTATTAGAGCAATAAGACCATTTGGTACATTCCTCTTTTCTAAAATTTCTAAAACTGTTTTTAGTTCAAGCCTGTCAAATGCTTTTTCCAGGTCAATAAAACATATAAAAGCTGGTTTATTATATTCAATTGATTTTTCAGTAATTTGTCTTAAGATAAAAATGGCATCTGTACATGAGCGTCCTCTTCTAAAACCTTGCTGTTCATCACTTAGAGATATAATATCAGTGAGTTTCTCTGCTATAATTTTTGTGGTTAATTTTAACAATGTTGAGAGTAAATTTATGCCTCTATAGTTTTCGGGGTTTAGTTTTTCTCCCTTTTTAAAAATTGGCACGAGAATACTTGTTTTCCAGTCTTGTGGAATCCGTGAGTTGTTAAATATTTGTCTTATAAGCTTACTAATTTCTGTTTCTAGTGCATTTCCACCATATTTTACCATTTCATTTGTTATTGCATCCTCCCCTGGAGATTTCCTATTTTTTAGTTTTGCTATTGTGTCACTAATCTCTTCGTCACTGACATCAACTGTTATTCTGATACTGTCCGTATTATTGTATGTATTTTCAAGCTCAGATGAGTATAGGAGTGTCAAATACTGTATCCAAGTGTCTTGCTTTATTTTGGAAGTGGAAATATATTCTTGTATTTCCTTCTTTTGGTTTCGAATCATTCTCCACATCTGTTTCTGTAGCCCATAGAAATCTCTCTGAAGGTTACTCATATATGCTTCCCAATAGTCTTCTTTTATCTGTCTAATTTTTGAGTTTACATAATTTCTTATTTCTTTATAATTATTATATTCTGCCTCTGTATTATGTTCCTTGTATTTCAAAAATGCATCTTTTTTCTTCTTTGATAGATCTTTGATTTCATCACAGAACCAAGGAGTGCTATTCGGCTTGTGATTGTTTACATTGACTTTTCGGGTACCTAATGCTTCATAACTTGCTTGATAGATGTTAGATTTTATTATGTCCCAGTTCTTTTCAATAGTGTTTTCACTATCTACCTTGTTGCCTGCTATTGCTATTTCTAGTCTTTTTTGATACAGATACTGTATGCTCTTATCTTCTAGTAATTCTTTATTTAATCGAGTTTCATAAACTGGTCGTCTTCTTCTCTGATAAGGTAATTTTAGTCTAATTTTTGTTAAAAGGAAGTTATGATCGCTTCCTATATTTAAGGAGTTCAACGTTTTCACATCTAGCACTTGAGATGGTGTAATATGCCTGCTCGTTATAGCATAGTCTATTGTCGAGTGTTGGCCTCTTGTATTCTGGAATGTGTACTTATATTGCATTTTGTGATCAAAAAAAGTATTATTGATCCTTAGGTTATTGTTAGTGCAAAAGTGTATCAGCAATTCTCCATTGTTATTAGTCACGTCTTCATTAAACCTTTGTTTCACTCCTGGTATAATTTGGTTTCCAACTCTAGCATTGAAATCTCCTAAAATGATTACAGGTTCATTATTCGGGACATCATTCAGGCAGTTATCTAATATATCATAAAATTGTTCTCTTTCTTCTCTAGGTTTGCAATCTTCTGGTGCATAGATACTGAATAAATTCAGGTTTCCATTTGATTTAGTTTTAAGTTTTACTGATAATATCCTCTCTGTGATGAACTTATAATCTTCAATCGTGTCTTCGTATTTCTGGTGTATTAACATTCCTATTCCACTTTGTGCTCTATTATGTTTTGGAACACCGCTAAAAATATAAATAAAATCCTGAACTTTTAAAATTCCTTTGCCTTTCTTTTTTTTTTTTTTTTGTTTCTGACAATGCACATATGTCAATAAGATTATTCTTTAGTTCTAATATAATTTCTTGATCTCTGTTATGCCATGAACGGATATTCCAGCAGCCTACCCTTAAGTAATCTTTTTTCCATTCATTAGTCCTTTTTCTTGCCGAGGTCGTCAACGTATTATCAGTCCGGCTCACTTCATTGTTTCTTTGAGCAATAGGGTTGACACCTCAAGTAGGTTGCTGGCCTGGCTCTCGGTGACCGTTGCCTCATTCGCCGCTTTTTCAAGGTTCCTGTTGGGCCTTCTCGGTTACCGTAGCGGTCCCGGGACACACGAAGTTCCCACCGTGCATCACCCCAACAGGCAATCCTCTACTCCACGTTGCCCACCCCCCGCGACGAGGACACTGAGGTTGGATTTTGGGGGGCGTCAATATTAAGAAATAAAAAGCAGCTAATGGAAGGTAGAAATTGTGAACTTCACCCAGCAAGTAACTTATGATTATAAGTTATTCCATGTCTAAAGTTGTAGAAATTAAATAGTCGTATTAAGATGAATGAGGCAACGATTAAATGATATGCGGCATGGGATACGGGAACACCCCGAAATAAACCGATATTCGATCCTGGGTCTCAGCGATAAGAAGGCGAGCGGTCTAACAACTCAGTCACGTTGTGACGTATGTATAACTTTGTAGGCTTTGATGTAATGACGCCCCTGTGTGGTAAGTAAACCAAAGAACGCAGGTAGATTACTGGGTGTTCCAACACCGGTATCTGGTGAACGATGATAACATGAACGGAGAATGGATAAAAAAAACACTATTGTAGAAAATAGACTTTAAAACTGACATTAAGAACGCCATACTACTGGTGCATTTTATTTTGTATAAAATGTTGCAATTGAATTTAATAAACAAAAGAATGCTCAGAATGAATATACCTGACTCTTCAAGAGTGCTTATTGGACAGACACATCATAATATGAACTAAACGATCTCACGTTTGTCTGACAGTTGTAACACAGTGGACATACCATTAAAAACCAAAGCAATATATTTATAAACTATTTGGTAAGTTCCATTACCAGTTCCTTAAGTTTATAGGATAAGCCTAAGTACGTTGAATATTTTAACAGAATAGAAGTTATGGAACTTTGTTATTCGACGCATCCTGTAATGGCAAAATGAGTACCTTTTTAAACTTCAATTAAATTTATTAACTTTCAACATCGAGATCATATCATATTTTAGGCCTACAGGCCTACAGGCCTATCAGTAGCCGCATAACTAAAGTTGTGCAATAGTGCTGTGTGGTGGCTTCTGATAAAATATTAACTTATTTTCAAATATAATACGAAACAGGAGCGATGGATCATGGCAATTAAGTAACCAAACCGGCATTTGCCTTTAAGACTCGTGAAACCATGGAAAAACTCGTCAAATTGGCCAGCAACGGAGTTTCAATCCGGTGAACCCCAGCCGTTAGTACCTGAGTCATCCCGCTCAGTGTTATAGCCTAGTGTTCTTTCAACTAGTTTCTGATTATATTTTTAGGGATCGAATGAAAACATCTTAAGCTTGAGTAGCAGTTACAAATTGCGACCAGATCGTAAAGGTGGTAAATAAATTCACCAAAATTTATATTTTACAAGTCCCTAATCAGAACAGAAACTAATTTCCGAACAGCATTAGGCTACCGGTATATTAAATGAGTAACCTCGCTCATTCATACAAATCGTGTCGGTATGTGTGTCTGTGAACAGCCTGGCTCCAGAACCAGAAATCGTACGAAAACAAAATTTTGTATTTGGGTTACTCACTTCCACGGTTGTAACACGAAGATTGGTGAGGTTTATCTCTGATTTTTAAAGGGATTTTAAATGAAGAAAATTGCTCTTTTCTCGAAAAAGGCTGTAAGATTTTGTTAGAACTTTTCTTTGAAAATTTATTCGAAAACATTCACTGAAGAGTAGTTATAAGCCACTCACTGTTTGTAGAAACTCAGTCTCGCCTGGTGAACAACAAAGCTCTGCACCAGGTTCAAACAGTAAGTTCATTTCGTGAGTTTTTAATATAGGTAACCAAGAATTTTAGGTTAATAACAATTAATAAAAAATGTTTGTTATTAGTATATTTCTGTGATAGGCTAAGATAAGTATGTAATATTTTTTATTTGAACTAATGTATATGGGTCATTCTTCAATTACGGGAAAATCTGGAGTGTTTTAAAAATCTCAAAAAATTACTAAAATACTTCAGGGGTTACTTAATTATAATAAGACACCAGCAGAGCTTAAATGTTTATATTTTTATTTATTTTTATTTTGTAATTTTTTTAAAGCCATGTGAATGACATCCGTGTACATGTGGATGGCAGAAGGCCACATTAATGACTAACTTTGGCAACAATCTGCTTTTCTTTATGTGATTATATTTTTCTCAGTGTGCTTCAGTTGATTTTGCACCAAATTTGCAAATTTGTGTGCATACTCCGGAATTAATGTAATTTTAACAAGACTGTGTTTTTATGGTTTTGGGGGGGGGGAATCAAGCAGAAATTAATTTAATCTGTTTTAAGATTTTAAGTACAGGTCACAGACACCACAAACACAATAGTACCCTACAATTATCATCTACATGACTTGAGAGTCATCCATATACCCTTTCATGAGGCATGTGGATGACACAAAAATCAGGCATATGGATGACACAAAATTCAGGCATATGGATGACAAAAAAGGAGTTTAAGTGGTCTCAGCAAGCCATTCCTAAACCTTTGTAGGCTGAACTTTAATCAGGTACTTTGAATTGGCAGGTTTATCATAGTGTATTATCAAAATTAATTAATATTCACTTTCTGCCTACTTTCTAGAAGTAGGGGAATAAAAACGCTTTCCTTGAAAATGATGCAAAGTCCTTTGTCAATCCCAAACTGTTTGTAAGCAAGCAAAATTCAACCTTACAATTCAACCACAAGCTGCCCTGTTGGCTTTCTAACACTGTTGCCATTTATACAAATTTCTCATTTCTGCAGAAAAAATTCCATTCTTTTCAGCCATGTGGATGACCAAAAACCCTTGGGATATTCTTTATGTTCATTAGGTGGGCTGACAATTTTATTTCATTTTATTTTTTAGGGGTTAATATTCTTCACACATTCATACTCATTGGCAGGAAAAAAGTTGAAAAGGAAATAACATTTTGTTTTGTGGAAAAATGCATTAGAATATACAAAACCGTGTATGGGACAGGGCATGTGGATGATATTTCATTGAATTAAATTTGATTTTGGAATATCAGAATTTAAAGTTAGTGACATTTCAAAGTGACAGTTGTAGTATGGAAGTAGTAGAAACAAACTTTTATTTTTTATTTTTTAAGTTGAATTTGAAGGGAAATATCACTCCGGAACATAATTTGAATTATTAAGAAGAGCGTCCTATAGTCTCTGCATGTAGTAAAGTTATTTTCTGCCGTGGAATGACCTGCCGAATTAAACCTTGTACATCCCGTATACATTGAAATTGCTAAAAACATAAGAAAGTCTGATTCCTAGTAGCTTACAATTTTATTTTACATCAAGCGTGTCTGAACAAGTTTAAAGAAACAAGAACTCTTTTTGTTAATTCACACACTCATATAGATCTATTTAATTATATTTAGTAATAACATGACCTATGCATTATGAAGAGGATAGGCTAAGAAAGACCAAGCGATAAAATTAAATCAAATATACTGTACAAATAATCACTGATGATATTAAGTACTGAGAGGAGACGATAGCATCTCTTTCTAATATTCCCGTATTTATCGTAGGCCTAATCTTGTATTTTTATGTTTTGTACATACAAATTTTAGTACTTTAATCCAAAAAGCACGTTTTCAAGCAATAATTTGGGGGCCCTAAATTTGAAAAAAGATTCCTTGTTCAAGGACTTGACTAAACTAATAAGAATATCTCGGCCACTAAATCCAAAATCTTTAAGCTTTCTGTTTGCAAATGCATGCTCCACAAATAGTATGCAATTGAATTTTGATATCTGACCTCGAATTTGTTAAAATTACATATTGCTGTTGTTATTATTATTATTGTTATTGCTGTTAAAAATGTAAGGTGTATGTATACACAAAGCTCATATTTATATGTAATAGACCTAGATATATAAAACATTTAGAAATCAACACAACAAAATCAATTTTTAAATTTGAATCTGAGACCAATGTGCCAAATGATCACGATCACAGATTGCCACGACATCTAGCAGCATCTTCCCACACGATTTTGAGAACAACCGGTAGATGGCAGTTATGAATAGCGACTGTTGACTCGATTGCTCTCGCGAATCGAAAGGCAAAAGCATAGTGCCCGAATTTTTAACTTATTTGTTATGTATTTATTTAATTAATCAGCATATTTATTTATATGTTTCATTTTATGCAGAATTTTCATTCCAAATAGGCCTAACATAAGAGCAAAAGCAGAGTTAAGGGGAGGGACATGGAGGGCTTTATCTCCAACTCTCTGGCATACAATAAAAATGTGTCTCTCCCATTACGATGTATTTTATGCCATAAATTGATCTAAAATGTTAACAACGGTAAATATTACGGCACATATTAATGAAGAAAACCCTAAAAGCAGGCAGAAATAAACCATAATTGTACTGCAAAATATTTGTTTCATTACACCTTCCATTGTTATTATTATTATTATTATTATTATTATTATTATTATTATTATTATTATTATTATTATTATTATTATTATTAATTTTTCACGTAAATAAAAAATATACAACATAATGCAACATTATTTTGTAGCGACTTTATTGTAATTTTACAAAATCGAACTACTTTAACTGAAGCAAAGTAAGTTGAGAAAAAGGATATGTATGATTGCATGAGTTCCTTATCAACCCATTCCAACCCAGGTCTCCAGCCTCCTCCTGTGAAAGGATACAACCCTTGGACAAACTGTGAATAAGGTTCCTGAACCAGCCATTCCCTGAATTACGTTAAGAAGATACATGTCCTGCCATCTCTCGTATCAGTCTAGCATCACTTCTTCTGCATTTCTCTGGTAGATGGCGAATGCTTTAATCGCGTTTTTCCACACATGGCTCGCATGTAGCAGAAGTAGTAAATTATTTATTTTCCTTGGCAGAGTTAAGGCCATAATTAAGTTTTATAAAACTTGAATCAGTTTGTGAAATAAAGTCATAAGCAAATTATAAGAAGATTAAGTAATGATATGTACAATGTACGAGTAATATCGTAATAGATACAAAACTCAAAGAGCACATGAGCAACAAGCTTACAAAAAAATGTAGCAGTACGCATAGTAACATTAACAAAAATAATAATAAAAATAATAGTTTTATATTTATACTATAATTTGTAGCCTAAATAGTATTTTTTATGTCCACAAAATCATTCCGAAAGATGTGGTCATTGCTAAAACGAAGAGAGTGCGCAAATTTGTGAGAAATATTGTATTTTTGTAAGTCTAATATTGTTATTACTTCCTCTACCCGTATGATAGGTAACCTATTATAGATAGAGGAAGTTTTATGCTCGCTGTCGAGTTTTCAGTAGGGACTAGCTTGAAGTACCGGGCATTACCCTGGTTTCTCTGTTTCTAAGTAAACTGCTTAACACTTTGCACAGCTTGTGCGTATTTATCGTCTTATTATTATTATTATTATTATTATTATTATTATTATTAAAACTTCTTCTTAGATCTTATGTTACGAACAGTATGAGTAGACCTGTGACTAGTAGGTCCTACTGTATGAGATTACTATATGTATTTGGTTTTCATTGCTATAATAACATTCTTTACAATAAATTTCCAAACGGCAACTTCATTCACAAAAAGGAAACAATTGCTAGATATACAGTACTTAACTTCAGATCACTGGAAAACACTTAATCTTACAATTAAAAGACGTGATGAATGTAGGTAAACCACATAGAATCCTATGTATCTACTTGTATTATACTAAAAATTATTAAATACGTTTATCATCATTCTTTAGATCAATATAATTGATTTTTATTACAATTTAAATGGGAAACCCATAAGGTACCCATTAAAAAATCAAACATTCTTGTGTTGTACATGAATGACGCTATGTAAAAATGTTGATATACTGGTATTTTCTTTTCATATGTGATAGATCTTATAATTATGTGGACATTTCAAGCTGTACACTAACATTATAGGCCTATATCTTGTGTAGCACTACCGTTGGTCTTTTGTGGGGAATAGTAATGTAAAAGTACGGTATATGTGCACCTGAAAGTATGTGGAGACGTAGTGGAAGTGGAATTGGTCAGGGGAATGTATCATACTCAATTTACAAAAAAAAAAAAAAAAAAGTATTTTTAGCGCAGTTAGAGGACTTGGTAAGATCAAGTAAGCGAAACTTTCTTGTCACATCTTCAGGAAAGGATAAACTCAAATCTTACTTTTTATTTCTGATGACTTCAATCTGTTCATAGATACAAACACTTAAGGTAACCAGATTTTTTAAAACTCATTATTCAATGGGCGAATTTCTTAAAATAATTTATATTAAAAATAGCAAAACAATTCCTGTCCTAGAGATTCATCTCAATAATACTCCGATAAGTTGTCCAACATTAAAGTGTAGTTAAACAGTTCAAGTGAAACTAAGCATTAATTTCTATACAAAATATACAGGATATCCAAGAAGGGGATGGACATGAAAGTACGAATGACACATGCAACTTTTCTGATGTCATTTATGTGCTTAGGGCAGACCTAAACTTACATCAGTTTAATTTTAGTGAAAACTTTTCATCGACCAGATCTAACTGTAAGTGTAAGTGTTTATTACAGTAATTAATTTTTACAAATTCCAATGCAAACAGTCGCATGAGTCCGCATGGACCGTACATGCTTACGCAAAATACAATTACAACAAGGTCTAACTGTTGAGCAGTCGGTTGCATAAAAATTTCTTAGATATGGCATCAAAGTTAACTTGCTACCACGAAAAAAAGAGACTGATGATGCATATTATCTACCTTCTCATCCTCTGGTGTCTTATTTACAACATTAGCTAATGAAATACAGTAAGTCAAGAAGGGTACATTTCATCTTCGTGAATGTTAAAGGACTCATGGTTATGTTTCGGCTTTACCATATAGTTGATTGAAAATACACTTTACAAAGTACAAAGCAATCTACCAATGGCGATTATTCCATATAGGATGTGAGGATCATCCTACACTTCTTAATTGATCAACATAAATGTTTACTAGCATTCATTGTCAAAATTAAAACAATAAATTGACAAAACAGCGTTATTGTAGAGCAATCGGGAAGGAAGTTAGCGGTTCCTTTTTGAGCAGGTTGGTATTTGCGAGGACGTCCTCAGTCACTCACTGTTGATGTTACGAAGTCCATGCCGTTGTTAAAGCTCTTGGGCATGTGAAGGGGGAGGTGGGAAGAGAAAAGGCAGTGAGAAGCCAGTTTCATATGGACGAAGTTGAGGACGTCTTACAGTCCTTCCTCACATGTGTTTTGTGTTCCTCACGTTCGACAGCTTGTTTTCTAAGAGGGGAGTGATCATATTTTTATTAATATTTATTTATTTCATTTCTTGGTATATATTATAGGCCTAGCTATTATTAAACTTTACAGTGCTGTTTATATTTCAATATAAGTATTCCTGGAGTAATATCAAGTTTGATATCAACTATGAACATTATAGCGGAATAGCTCATTTCCGTAAACGACAGTCTTCGTACGTGGTTAAATCTTTTCATATTTTAGGATAAAGCATTATTGTATTAAATTTACATCTCAGCCTTTATGTATTTTTTACGGCGACGCATACTTTTAGTCCCTGGTGAAGTGGAAGAAAAGACCTTGCGGTCTTAACTTCTCCAGGTTAAATAAACTATTATTATTATTATTACTATTATTATTATTATTATTATTTATTATTATGTACGTCAATAGCAGTGAATGGGTTAATTCGCTCTCTCCACACCATCCTACACAACTAAAAAACCAGGAGTCGCCACTGCAATCTACAATCCCAAATACTCACTTAAATTACAAAGGAATCAGACTAACAAACAAATCATAGAACATACATTTCTATGATACTATTATTTACGCAGTAACGTGTATCACTATTTATTACAACTTTGACTAACCACTTATTTTTATTGTAAAAAGAAATTCCCCATTTAAAAAAAAGTCTGCAATTTTGTTTTGCATAGCTTTCTGTATGTTAATTTTTTATTTATTTTTAATAATAATTTATTATCTATGAATAATGTTCTTCATACCTCTGTTTCCTTACATTCCAAAATTATGTGCCTACAGTTTTCAGCTTCATTGCATTGAAAAGGTTATGATTGCAATACGAATGCCAATGTAAATGCGTAGTTTCGAGCATCCCACAAATATGAACAGTTTAATGTTTTACCTAGGACAAGGCAACGGCAGAAAGAAATTTTTTTCTCTTACCTGTAGACTAATAAGGGAATATGAAATGTAATCATTTTAATCTCGTATTAGTGTATTATGCCTCAGAAATGTAAATGTTATCATAGGTAAAGGGTTATTCCATGCTAAATCATCCAACAGTGGTTGCATGAGCATTTTAGATAAAAATCATTTTTTGTATATGATTTCATATATGTTTCAAGATATCAAAACAAGTTTTCAAAAAAATCTTGTGTTCTTGGTTGCCCAGGGGTGACCATTTTTCAATCCTGGTGTAACAAATTCTTTGCGAATGTAGCTGATTACAAATATTTTCATAACTCAACAACCATAAAAGTTAGAAATTTGAATTAAGAACCATTTTGTAACTATTGAAGCGTACTTTCAGAAATATTTTATTGTTTTCTTCAACACAAAATTTTTCATATGAAAATATGAGTTTGAAATTCGAGTGAATTTTTTACAAAAAATCACTTTTGGACCAAATTTTATATGAGAAGGAAGTGATTGTAAACATTCAAATTTGTTTATGTTCAAACATTCATGTGATTTGTCATTGAGGAAAAAATCAAAATCTAAAAATGCATCCCTTATTCTTAAGCTGGCCTCAAATATTACAGTTTTTCAGATTTTGACTATCTTTGGGCTTAAATATCTGTGATGATTACGCTTCAAAAAATCTGAAAAATTGCATAAAAGAAGCCTTTCATGTGACTAACTCACAGTCAAAATCTATATTTCTAGAAACAACTCCTTCTATTAATTTGACAGAACTGAAATATCACACTATCACATATATCTAGTTTCTCCCAAATACGCTACCATAAAAAGTGTGATATTTCAGTTCTATCAAATTAATAGAAGGAGTTGATTCTAGAAATAGAGATTTTAACTGTGAATTAGGTACATGAAAGGCTTATTTTATGCAATTTCTCAGATTTTTTGAAGGGTAACTATCAGAGATATTTAAGCCCAAAAATATTCAAAATCTAAAAACAATAATATTTGAGGCCAGATTTGAAATAAAGAATGTATATTTAGACCATGATATTTTCCTCACAGACTAATCACATGCAGATTTGAACGTAACAAAAATTTGAATGTTTACAATCACTTCATTCTCATATAAAATTTGGCCCAAAAGTGATTTTTTTTTTTAATTTACCCGAATTTCAAACTCATATTTTCATAAGAAAAATATTGTGTTGAAGAAAACAATAAATTATTTCTGAAAGCAAGTTTCAATAGTTATAAAATGATTCATAATTCAAATTTCTAATTCTTATAGTTGTTGAGTTATATGTAGTTTCTCCGAAATACGCTACCCTAAAAAGTGTGATATTTCAGTTCTAGCAATTAATAGAAGAAGTTGTTTCTAGAAATTGAAATTTTAACTGATGTTTAGGCACATGAAAGGCTTCTTTTATGCAAATTTTAAGATTTTTTCAAGGGTACCCATCAGAGATATTTAAGCCCAAAGAAAGTCAAAATCTGAAAAACGGTACTATTTGAGGCTCATCATCATCAGGATCTAAAGGCAATGCCTTGTTGTAGTAGCCATGTCTTCCTCTTCATCGCTGTTCTCTTTAGATTTTCGTATGACAGCACGTCAATATCCTTTATCATGTTTTTAATAAATGAATTTCTTGGACGTCCTCTTGATTTCTTTCCCAGTATTTTCCCTTCAAAAATGTTAATGAGTAGACCATTGTGCCGAAATGTATGACCCACTAACTTTGCTCTTCTACTCTTAATTGAATTCAGAAGGGATCTCTCTTCCATCACTTCATTAAGCACTTCTTCATTTGTTTTCCTATCCACCCAACTCGTCTTTGTTAGCCTTCTCCATATCCACATTTCTGCTGCTTCTAGTTTCTTGGCTTCTGCTTTTCCTATTGTCCATGTTTCACATCCATAAGTTAATACACAACTTACAAATGTTTTGGCAAATTTTTTCCTTACTTCCATGCTTAAATGGTTATTTGTGAGAAGATTCCTTTTGTTCTGAAATGCTTGTTTAGCCAGGTTTATTCTTCTCTTAATTTCTGTGTCACACTTGTTAAACTTATTGATAATGCTACCCAAGTAACAAAAACTTTCGACCTGGTCTAGGGCTGTACCGTCAAGCTGTATGTTGATTTTAAAATTTTCATTTGTTCTTCCGATCACCATGGTTTTTGTTTTCTTTTTATTGATCTTCATTTTAAAATTTTTCAATGCATCTGATAGAACTTTAAGCATTTTATTCATTTCCTTTTCTGAATCAGCCAAAATAACTGTCATCTGCAAATCGAATGCTATGAATACTGACTCCATTTATTTTAATACCCTTTGTTTTTCTTTTCATTTCTCTGATTGCTTCCTCAATGAACATATTAAACAGATGTGGCGATAATGGGCAGCCTTGTCTCACTCCTCTTCTTATTCTGGCTTCTTGTCTGCTCCCATTAATATTTATTTCAGTTGTTTGTGTTTTGTATAAGTTTAGAATAAGTCTTCTATCCCTCCAGTCTACTCCAAATTTTTTCAATGTTTGGAATAGTAATTCCCAGTCTACGTTATCAAAAGCTTTTTCGAGGTCTATGAAGGTGGCAAAGGTTCTTCTGTTTACTTCAATTCTTCTATCTAGAATTAGTCTAAGGGCTAAAATTGCTTCTCTAGTTCATCTCCCTGTTCTAAACCCAAATTGATCTTCATCTAAATTCTGTTCAATTTTTCCCTTTAGCCTCTCTTTTATTATGTTTAGTAAAATCTTTGACGCATGCGAAAGAATTGATATAGTTCTGTAATTACTGCAGTCTGATGCATTACCTTTCTTGGGAATGGTTATAGTTCTACTTTTAATAAAGTCTGGAGGTAGCATTCCATTTCATAGTAGTCAGAAACAATTTGAATAATTTTATTTTCGTTGACTCACCTGTTTTCTTCAGTAATTCAGCTGGTATTTGGTCTATACCTGTTGCCTTCTTATCTTTTAGGCTTCCTAGGGCCTTTTCAAATTCACCCATAGTTATGGAGGGACCGATCATTTCCTCATCCACACCATCCTCCGTTTCTATGTAATCATTGACGTTTTGTATATCTTTGCCATTGTACAAATCTTCCAAGTATTCCTTCCACCTTCTACTCACCTCAGTATTATCAAAAAGCAGTTTACCATTTGTGTCTTTTACAATGTTTGATTTTGTTCTTTGATTAGGTATCAATGATTTAATTGTATTATAAGCTTTATCTGATCTTCCCTTTAATAAATCTTCTTCAATTCCCTCGCTTACTTCATGCATCCATTTTTCTTTTTCTTCCCTACATTTTTGTGTGATTTTATTCTTAATTCTTTTGTATTCTCCAAAGTCTTTATTCCTTAGGGTATTTGAGGCTAGTTTAGAAATAAGGGATGCATTTTTAGATTCTGATTTTTTCCTCACAGACAAATCACATGAAGGTTTGAACATAAAAAATTGAATGTTTACAATCACTTCTTTCTCATATAAAATTTGGCCCAAAAGTTATTTTTTGTAAAAATTTACCCTAATTTCTAACTCATATTATCATATGAAACATTTTGTGTTGAAGAAAACATTAAAATATTTCTGAAAGTACGCTTCAATAGTTACAAAATGGTTTATAATTCAAATTCCTACCTCTTACGGTTGTTGAGTTATGAAAATATTTGTAATCAGCTACATTCGCAAAAAATGTGTTACACCAGGATTGTAAAATGGACACCCCTGGGCAACCAAGAACACAAGATTTTTTTGAAAACTTGTTTTGATATCTTGAAACATGAATGAACTCATATACTTATTTCTTTAAATGGTCATGCAACCATTTTTTTAAAATTTGGATGATTCCATATGGAATGACCCTAAAATAACGAGAGCAACAAATTCTTCTTTAGAAAAACCGGTCCCCCAATTATATTTGTTGTGACTATTTAGCGAATAAAAAGGTAGTGTCATTAACATCCTACTTAATTTCATTTTGCTTTCTTACTGAATATAATTTATATTCTTCTCCAAAACGCTTAGAATTGCCTGCCATGAAAGTTTTAGTTTGTTTATTCCAGTGCCCATAGAACCTATACTAATGCGTTCGTTTATTTCGATACCGTACAGTCCGTCGGCCGCGGTGGTCTAGAGGTAGCGTGCCCGCCTCTAGATCCGCATGGCGCGGGATCAAACCCGGCCGCGGTCGATGGATTTTTCAGGACGTAAAAATCCTGGGCACGGAGTCCTCCGGGAGGGACTTTAAGCTGGGGGTCCCGTGTCGTAGATTTACGGCACGTAAAAGAACTCCAAGCCTAAATTAGAGCCTCTGGACAAAATTTATCGGCCTTTCACGTCCAAGAAATACTTAGTTTCCAGAGGGGGGTTGCGAGGCGATGGGCTTACCACCTGTCCCTCTACCCTCTCTCGGAAAATAGGCATATCAAAATTAGTATAGGTAATGAAACCTCCATTGGAGACAGACCAGACAGACAGACAAGTGTAGTAGTCCAGTCAACGAAAAGTTTGTTGAGGGAAATGGAAGGAACAAAATTTTTTACTTTGGTACTTTGTTCGAACTAGTCAGGAGGTAAACACACTAAAAGTCCCCACTCCTAGGAGGCGAGCGGGGTACATGGGGTCAATTTTTCGGGTTTTCACTTATATCCTAAGCACCCTCAAAGTAAAAAATTGTGTTCCGTAAAGCTTTAAAAGTATGACAATAGACACTTATGATTGGTTGAAATTCCACATAGGCCTTTTCCCATACAGTGACATACAGTACAATATTTGTTAACAAATATTAACGGCTGTCTAGAAGATAGTGTTATGATACACTTCTTAAAATTATTATTATTAATTTCCTCTTAGGATTGTTACATTACCACCTGCGGGCTCTTTTCGCAAACATACCTACTCGCAAACTGAAATCATTGTTTTACCATTTGTATCATGAAGAGGGCTAACTAATTTACTTTCTCATGCACATGGATTTATAGATAGAATTTTCTGTCAATCAGGATAATAAAGACATCAGTTCTCAGCAGACCATGAATTCTCAGTCAGCTCTCTGGAAATGGAATTTGACTATTTATCTTGCGTTTGGCACCGCCTAGCAGTGGCGTGGTGAAGGCGAATCAGAACGAAAAGCGATCACGTTATCGCTGACTCACGCCTCGCCACAAAGCGGTCACTTCTGAAGTCTCGGCAGCAGCGATGCTACAAAAACACAATAATTAGTGCTGCTCTGTGGTCAGATTAGTGCTCACCTGTACACTACGTGACACTGCGCGGTTTACACTTAACCTAATCAATCCTCCACATTTTTGGTGAAAACAAATTCCATTAGGACTGTGGGAAAATTCACTTCCTACATGATGCTGCAGCTGTGGCAGAGAAAATTATTAACCTATTCACTTAGAAATAATGAAAATAAAATTATCCGCGCGAAGACTAAAGAGCGGAGCATTAACTTATCAGAAAAAAGGGTTTCGTACTATTCTATTGACACCAAATGTTAAACATACGCACATGACCTCACAAGCCAGGTCGTAATGGTATCCGATTTTTTATTTCCGAAACCAGTAGACCAAAAACACGCCAAGAGGAAGTTTACATTTTAGTGTATTGTATAAAAACATTAAGTTCAGCAAATATGCAACAAGAAAGTGTGTAGATGAAGAATGTCAAATGACAAAATAAGTTCGAACATAAATAATAATAATAATAATAATAATAATAATAATAATAATAATAATAATAGGGATAAAAAGACGAAAAATAATATTAACTGGTTTCTCGTCTAGGTACGTTGTAACACAGCTTCCCACATGTTAAATAACTGGCCTCATATGTAATTCTTAATTCATTACGAATAAGAATTACGCTCTGTGCAAAGAAACAAGGTCTTAAATAAAGTAAAAATAATATTTAAGTAGATCAGATTTGTACTACTGCTACCCTATTCTGTAACTTTTCAATTTGCAAGTCGATTGATTCGAAATGTTGACCATCGGACTCTCCACATTCTGAATCGATCGAAATTTTGGCGTTTTTTGTATTCAATAACGTCAATCGAGATCGGTGAATGTCTCAAATCGAGTTCTTTAAGTTATCCCGAAGGTAGCCGAAGCATTGGTGACGTACAGGTGACGATTAACCAACGAGAGACAAGGGTCTTAGGTGACGTCATAAAAACTGTGAAACCGCACTCCCCCACAATGAAAATGGTTTAACTATCCCTTCCTAGAATTCACGAGACTTGATAATATCTCACACAATTTATTAAACGGTGTCGACCTAAAAAAAGTTAATATGAATAGGCCGCTTATTTTTTTCTGGCAGTCCTCACAAATAAGTTATAATAAAACCTACGTGTCTTCTTAAATGACTACTGGTGTGGTTTTAAAATTTTGCAATGAAGCATTGTACGATGACAAGCAATACTAAAACGATCATTCTATTCATCGGGTCTAAATTCTCAAGTTAAGAATGTGGAGTTCAATTTATTTGGGGTTGCACTTCAAAGAAATACGCAAAGGGCAAGAGAGACAGCGGTAATTCATCCCTCTGAGAACGTAATGTTTTCATTCTTCCAGTTTTTTTTCACCCTGGCCCTTCGTAGTCAGTCATTTTTAGTCTACAGTTGCTGCACAGTTCCGTGTAATATTCTAAATTCAAGTTATATAGAATCCGTGCAAAGTTCATAACGGATGAATAGTGAAAGTGTTATGAATATCGTTCTGTAATTATTCTGTGAAAGAGCATGGAAATCGTGATGTGTGTTATTTCAAGCGATATGCTTATTAATCGTCTCCACAAGAGAGAATCCAGTTATCGGTGGTTTGTAGTCAGATCTACACTTCTCATTGCCAGGTAATTACGCATTCATTTTCTTAACTATCTTTGCACAAGCAGACTACATAGTAAAATATAGACTATTATGTGTAATTGAAAACTTTTACCAAATTACTTTTTTTGCGTAATATTTTCTAATGCAGTCATTTTCCGTACTACGCCCGTTGTACGCGTATTTATTACAAAATTTGTTTATAGTTCTGCGCTTAATATAACAAAAACCGTGATTACAGAATTGATTAAAAATACGATATAATTTTGCTTTGAAATACCGGTAGGTCTACTTTCTTTAACGTAAATTACTGCTGGTCTAAATATGGCCCTTCATATAACGTTTGGACACCCTTGGCCTCTATTATTTTTTTCTTTGCTTCGGAGTTTAGTTGGCATAAATTAAGTAGATTTACAGTACATCATCTGCTGTTTGTTTTATTCGTAGTTTGTCTTCTTTACTTAATGTTTGTAATTATGGCAAGGACATATTATACTGGTAATGTATTAGGATTGACAGTTTTATTAACGAATAAATTATCTTACATTTAATATAAAATTAATAGATTACATACATTCATGCTACAACTAATATTTCTGGTCATGATTTGTAAAATTGTTTTGTTATGGAAGGCAAACATAACCCTATATTTTTACAAATATTATTTTAGTATGATTGATTTGTTTATTAAGTTTTAGTTATTCTAATTAGTTATGCTCATGAATTAATAATACTAATTTTATAAAACAACGTTGTAAACTACTTTCTTTCGTCATTTATTTGACTTCGAAATTCCCAATCGAATGCGTGAGTCCTCTCGGCAAGGATTCCGATGAGCCGCCATTACTATCAGAATCATTTTTACCGCTCGAAATCGATATGGAGTTACAGAATAGCAAAGCATGAAAAATTCTGTTTCTTCGTCCATTCCGAATCGAAAACTCAACTCGAAGAGTTACAGAACAGGCCTGCAGGTCCAGAGACACGATGGAAGGTGGTTTGAGAAATGCCAGAACACATCCTTAATGCTCTCTGCGTAGCCTATATCAAACCTAGCACATGTAATAATTGTCGTCTAATTGCAGCAATTTTAACTAACTTCTTTAACCATATTTAATTATTTGTCTGAAGTAAACGTATCAAGCTCAGTAAATATAGCTTAGGCCTATCGTAATTTTAACCACCATTTAACATGTCAGTAATTAATTACTTGTTCTTTAAGGTTATGAACTTTAAGCCTTTGAAACTCAACTTTAAAATATAATCACTCAGTATGCCTATAAATATAGCCTACATTTTTATAATCTGAAGGAATTATCGTTCCTCATTATTATCTTACTTAAAATACACTATTTTAAAAACAGTTTTAAGTGCCTAATTAAGTTTAACGTTATTCATTCGTCATGTTCCCATATGATTTCTTTTAGGGATTCCTCAACATTACTAGTTTCGTCTCTGAGTCTTAAGCTGTTTTCTTTCAACAAATGTTAAATTATCATATTATAATTTATTTCAGATAATATCTTGTATAATTTAAGATTATTTATGATGGGTGAAATAATAAATTCTTTAGTTAAAACGTTTTCAAAAAGGCCTACTTAATTTATTATAAAATCATTTACTGAAAGTAATACGGTAATACCTTACAAATTATTAATGAGGAAGCAAGAATAGCACTAATTGACTCGTAATAAAAAATTAATAGTAATAACAATAATAATAAATATGCCATGTAATCTATAAACAATTGCCAGGTGTGGAAGCGAATCCACACCTAGAGGTCTGCTGCAGATTGGAATCTATTAATGCCTGCCAATTTTGTAGCGATATGCAACTGCCCAGACACATGGCGTCAAGTTCAACTGGCTTTATAGTCCAGTAACTTTAGCATTTTTCTTTGCAATAATTTTAAGCCAAGATTTTTTCCATAGAGAGCTTTGTTACGTAATTCTAAATGATACCTGAAAAGTACCCGACTTTCTGTTGAACGCTTCCCTCCTTTTTGAGGGGTTGAAGGGGTGAATTGGTGGTGTAACTTTATCTAGGCAAGTAGGGTATCTTTCATATGTAGTTTTAAGGCTGAAACGGATACAAACTGAAACAAGTCGATAGATCATTAGTTTAGAAGTTTTAAGGGCTTTTACTATGAAAAATTGCACTTTTTTTATAGACCTGTTTTCGAATCAGTTTATTGGAAAAAATATTATTTGTATAGGTAACATGTGAGTCAATCCTTGGCATTATATAATTTATTTACATTATATAAGCTTATTATATGATATTATAAAAATAGCTTATTAGATAGTAGAAATAAAGTTAGTTCTGTAATGAAATTCTTCCAATTATAAAGTGTAGATCAGTGTCTCACATAGTTATTGGTGACCATAAAAGGAATTTTCATATAGATCCATCTCTTTTTTCTGTTTATTCTGTGTCAATGGGGGAAATTGTCATGGACAAGCTTGTTTAAATGTTTTTTTCTTTCAATTGAGGGAATCCTGGAAGAGGTTTCATCACCGACACAGAAGAAGTAGAAAAATAGATGGATCTATATTAAACATTCCTTTGCGGTCACCAATAATTATGTGAGACACTGGTCTACACTTTATTATTGGAAGAATTTCGTTACAAAACTAACTTTGGATCTACTATGTAATAAGCTATTTTTTCTTGAGTTTTGTCCATTCTGTAGCGATAATCTTAATGATTTATGTATAGCGTAGAGCTTTATCACTGGTACTCACTACTAAATTGCGGTATTTTGTTAACAAAATACCGCAATTTAGTAGTGAGTACCAGTGATAAAGCTCTACGCTATACATAAATCATTAAGCTATTTTTGTAATATCATGTTATATACTATACAGGGCGTTTCAAAAATACTTTTAAAACCCGGCCATGGGTTCCTTATACCAAAAGGAGGGGAAAAGTTCATACGAACATAGGTCCCATAATCCTTTGTTTTCTCGTTAGAAACTGTTCAACACATTGGTACACTCATAACACGTCAACACACAAAACTCATAACAAATGCTCGAAGTGTCCTCCTCTTGCTTCTAGACATGCATGGACTCGCCGAATCATGGAATGTCGTACCCTTTCAAATACTCTGGAATGGTGTCGAATGGTTTCGCAGGCTTCCATGACACGTCGATGAAAAGTTTCTTCATCCTGGATGTCTGCTCCATAAACCAATAGTTTAAGGTGCCCCCAGAGATAAAAATCCAAAGGATTGAGGTCGGGAGAGCGTACGGGCCTTGGAACTGGTCCTCCTCTGCCTATCCATCTGTCATGGTAGACACCAGCCAGTGCATCTCGAACAATGAGACTAAAATGTGCTGGAGCCCCATAATGCATAAACCACATGTTTTGTCTTATTTACAGGGGCTCATCTTAGTGAAGTAATTCTGGAGGAGTGTTCTGGATAATATCCCTATAGACAGCACCTGTAAGACGTGCTGGTAGAACGTATGAACCTACCAGACAGTCACCTACAATTCCAGCCTACACATTAATCCTAAACTGTTGCTGATGTCTAGCCTGAACTACAGCACGAGGATTATGATCTGCCCATACGTGTTCGTTGTGAAAATTTGTAATTCCATCTCTCCCGAACGTTGCTTCGTCTGTAAACAAAACTGACGAGACAAACAAAGGATTGATTGTTTCTGCTAGATACCATCGGCATAAGTTCTCCCGTGGTGGATAATCGGCAGGCGAAAGGCCCTGCACACGTTGAATATGATACGGATACAGGAGCTGCTCGTGAAGTACCCTGAATGCTGTACTGTGAGATGTACCAAATGTCATAGCCAATTGTCTTATACTGATACTTGGAACGTCTTCGACACGCTGTAAAATATGTTCTTCGTGGTCCGGCGTACGAACAACTCTTAGTCTTCCTCGATCGATAGTCTGTGGTGCAACGGTTCGGGTGCATGACATTTGCGCAAAACTGCCCGTGAGATACTGTTCATTGCCGCAAAAATTCAGGTTACAGTACCGCAAATGATTGTGACAAAGTAATCACATAGCGACTACATAAATTCAGGCAATCTACATCACTGATGATGCTAAATTTCCACCGGTGTCATGGGCTAGTAGTCCATCAAGCGATCCCCGAACGACAAATGGGACTGAGTCTTTCCACATACATTTTAAAAAACAATTTCATCAATCACATCCATTTGTTCGTGTGCTGACTGCATTTTTTTTTTTTTTTTTGTGCCCTCCCTTACCCCCCGAGTGCCAAGCAATGAAGCCAGTACCTCGGGTCAAACCAAATTCTGGTAACCATTTGTGATTATGTCCCTATCGTGAGTGTGTTCCATCCAGAAGGGATGTGGTGGATCGTGACGTGTCCAAGCTGGTATCTTGATTCATTTTCAAGCTTTCATCAGCTAGGTGTTTGTGTGTGCGGTGTTACGGAGTGAGTAGTGTTCTTGATTGTTTAGAGTCAATGCTTAAGGAATTCCAGAGCGAAATATACATCTCTATCACTTCTTTGCAGAAGAGAAAAGTTAGGAAACATATCATACAGAAACACGCAGAAACACGCATACGCATTCAACAAAGTTATTCAGCTGGTACAATATCGTTACTACAGCAGGCCCGACGAGAGGGAGGGGCAGCCGGGGCTGAAGCCCCGGGGCCCGGCTGACCAGGTTTTTATTTTTTAATTTCCAAATTTACTCTAAAATAAAATTGGTTATAAGTCAATAAACAGCTTAACTTATGTTTTATGTGTTATTTTATCTGCATTGTCCTGTCCTGACTCGGAATTAATCAGTTAATCTGAAACGGATTATTCTTGAAGAAAAATTGCTATTTTTAAAAAGTAGAAGCAGAAATCCTTTTGGACTCAACAGTAGGCCTCACTAACGTTCGGCATTTAAAATCATAATTTTCAAAAGATTAAAATGGTACATATACATAAAATTGTTCCTAATTAGAACATTTTAATGTATTTTTCGGTTTTGTGCCCGGCATCAGTTAACCGATTTGGTGTAAAATCAATAGTTTTCGTCCCATGGGCGTTATAAATGGTATACCAGGTTTTATGAAAATCCGATAAAGCGTATTTGAGTTATCGCGCTTACAGACACGCGGACAGACAGACAGTCAGACAGTCCTGTCTACCACACAATCTCATAATGTACCGGTACCATTCTGGCACTTAATAATTACGTAATATCATTACATAATCTTTTTGTTGCATACATTATAAAGGATGAGTTGGATAGTGAATTTAATATTTGACGGGGGCCCGGGAAAATTTGTCCCTGGGGCCCTTGCTTTCTTTCCACGGCTCTGTACTACAGTACACCAAAACTTTGGGACGTCGTTACCAGCCACAACAGCTCTGAAGAAAATAAGTGTTATGACGAATCCTTTGGAGAATGCAGTGGACGCCACACTTCTAGTGTAAGGTAATCCTTAATGCTCATTTGCGCTAATGATATGTTAACTTTTGCGGTACTGTAATCATACCCATTTGCGTAAACGCAGCGTAGTTTTGCTGTCTCAGCAACGCGACGATAAACAGCAACAATGTTTGGATGAATCGGTTGTCTTCGGTCTGGAAACGCCATCTGATACAACCGTGAAGCCTCGCGTACATTACCATTCGTGCGACCATACATAACAATAATGTCTTCCTGCTCACGAAATGGTTGCTCCTGCCATTGTTGAACGAAACACGTGCAGCTAACTCACTACATTAACACAATTAAACCGTTGAAGACAGACTGACGACAAATGTAATCAAGTCTCCATGGCTACACTTCGCCATCTACTGAACAGTATATAAGATGCAATGAGTCAAAGCCTTCTATGAATGAGTGATTAGAGAAATGAAGTTGCGAGGTCGGACCTCGAGGGTCGTTGAACGCAAATTTTCATTAATAAATGAATAGCGAGAAAACAAGGACTATGGGACATATGTTCATATGAACTTTTTTCCTTCATTTGGAGTAAGGAACCCATGGCCGAAGTTTGTGAAAGTATTTTTGAAACACCCTGTATAATGTAAATTAAGTATAAAATATCAAGTATTGACTCGCATTTTATATTTACAATGAATTTTTTTTTCAATATAGATGATAAACCAGGTAAACTTACACAAAAATTTGCACCTTTTCAATTAAAAATCCTTATGACTTCTAAAATAATGATAGCATCGGCCTTGTTCCAGATTTTATTCGTTTCAGCGTATAAAATACATAGGGAACGATGCCTTTATAGCTGAGTTGAAGTTAGATCCCTTTTTAACCTCTTCAATCCCCCCAAAATAGGGAATCGCACAACAAAATGTCGGGTACTTTGCAGGTATAATTTAAAATCACATAAAAAAACCTTAGCTTAAAATTATTCCGAAGGAACACCTTTTTTTTTCGCTAAAGTTACTGGACCAAGTCCGCCTCCGTGGGTGAGTCGGTAGCGCGCCTGCCTTCCACTCCGGCGGCCCGGGTTCGATTCCCGGCCGGGTCGGGGATTTTTCAGTAGTGAAAAATTCCTTTCCCGGGTTCAGGACTGGGTGTGTGTGTGTCTTTAGGTTTAAGCAGGTAGGGGACTGGCGCACCCCGGTAACAAATACGCTGAGAATATCCCCTTACGGGATCACCAGGGGTCGCTCGCGAACCTGAGGAATAACTTTTTTTTTTACTGGACCAAAGTCATAATGACCAACACGATATGGAAGAAGTCAATATAATTTGCACTGGTTGAATAATTGTTCTCTTAATATTTATGAGGCACGCTACAGGATTTATTTATTTATTTATTGAATATCCAAATTGAAATAAACCCTATTTCACCCGAAGGTATATTAGGGTTAGAGATATGATACACTAACAGGTTTACAATATACGTATACAGTCTTAATCTGAGCACTGTCTTCAAAGAAATTCAATAATAATGATTAACATAAATTATTAGTCTATACATTAAAACAGAAGTGATGTGAAAGAAAATAGGGTGGGAGATAACAAGCATAACAATAATATAAAAGTGAAAGCAGTGAATGTAAGTCATATTTTTGAATATATACTATTAACAAAAGATGTGAAAAATTTGTATCCTGCTTTATTAAAGAGTATGTTATGAAGGGGGATAGTGTACTGAATGTTCAGTTGGTTCAGGTAAGAGATGAGTGCAAATCTTTCTAATGTGTGGATCGGACAGGAGAATAATATGTGGTTAACTGATTGTTCACTTTCTCCACATCTACAGACAGCATTGTTACCTATGTGGAATCGGTGAAGATACTGTTGGAATTTCCCATATCCTGTATAAAACTGTGTCGTAACATTACTTGGTACCAGTTGTTTACATTTCAATCTGTCGTGCACAGATGGGAAAAATAAATTTCTTGTTACAGCTCCGTTCTCGCTGTTCTGCCATTGGGCGTTCCATTCTTCAATGATGTGGGCCTTTACTACATTTTTTATATGCGAGATAGGACAGAGGGTGTAACAAGGAATAAGGTTTAGGATTTAGGTGAGTATTACTATTAAAAGTGACAACTTTCATAGTAATTATGCGTAAGAACATTATGATATTATTAAAAGTGAGCGTTGGTAATAGTGATGTCTTGTGGTGGTCGATCGAAATAATTTATGCTAAAGTGCAAGAACCAAAGATCACCTTTGGCAAATATATATTTCACCCAAAACAGGTCTAGACCAGCTCGGGTCTAGAATAATTGTGATATCATTTTCATTTTAAAAAAACCGGTATAGTAATAAAATTAAGTTTAAAATTATTACTTTCTTATTTATGTTGTTTAAAACCAAATCACTACTGTGCCAGCCATCAGAGCTTGCCATACTTAATGAATGAACAATCGAATGTGCAATGGAATACTATCCAATACTACCAATAGTGGAAATTAGATAATGGTTAACCTAAAAAAGTAAAATCAGAACAAAATAACCATAATTTTTCTAGGACATAATTTATTTGTAAATTTGTTAATATGGATTTATTGAAAACACAGTTTTCAAAGTTGAAGAAAGATTATTCACTGCATAGTGATAGGCTTACTATGACAGTTCAGTAACGAGTTGACGTTTTGTCCGATAAAATCGCATCCCGAGGCATTGCTAAATGTTATTGGTCAATATCAAATACGGGTCTTATGAATGGAATGGCCACCATAAATTCCTTCCTCTATGGTAAGAGCTAACCTAAATCGGCATAAGGCTATTCAATTTGACATAACCTTCATGTAATGAAATGAATAAATTGTTTAATAGTATAGGAAGTTTTACAAAAAATAAAATGAGAATTGGTCTACTGTAACACGTGCACTTGGTCTGTCACAGTGTGTATACAACATTGCATTGTTTGCAAACAATTTTAATTTACATGAGGACAAATGGATTTGTCGTCCAGGATTTTGTTTCTTTTTTTTTAGTGTGGCGTTACCAGAACTAATTGTTCGTAAATGTGAGACGTCAAGGCATGAACTGGACCAGGCATGACCAGGCATGACCAGGCATGACCTTAATTGTGGCCGTAATAAGGTTCCTTAATCCTGTGTATAGCGATTCTTACTGAT